>JAFVLL020007616.1:0-7500 GCA_021397915.2 Tor tambroides
AGGGTTAAGGCCCGGCTCATTACGGCACGCAGGAATAGTGAGGATTTGATATTTGTGAGAGATTGGCGTGTAGGTTTATGTGCCATCAGGACGCTCAGATGAATTTTAACACATCACCCACACACACACACACACACACACCAGATGCACGCCTCGGTCCATCATCCAGCCGGTAGTCGTCAAGGAAACGCGCCGTTTCGGGTTTGAACGAATGATGAAATGTGTCGCCCCGTTTGTTTAGAGTGAGATTACTCCTGGCCATGAGTTTGAGTCGATTCTCCTATCCTGTTACCCCGATATACGGCCGCTTCCTCTCGGCCTGTCGCGAGCATCCTCAGCGCTCTTAATTATGGAAGAAGTTTGACTTGCAAATACTACAGCTGCCAGATGACACACGCTCTCCATCTCTCAGCTGCACTGTGAGAACAACGAGCTGCAGGCGCGCGCATTTATCTTCAAATAAAATATAAGTGCGTCTCTCCAAATGTCAGCCCCGAGAATGAGCCGCGAGATTGAGTATCCACCAGAGAATCTGCTCAATTAGGTTTGGCCCATGAATTATGCTTTACTCATTACAGCTCAGCCTGACGACGTTTATGTAAAACATCTCACACACTCTCGTTTCGGAGCGGAGCTACAACACACCGCTCACGTGACGGTTTCACACACACGCGCACACTTCAGCAGAGGGGAAGATCATCAGTGAGAAATGACATACATTTGAGGGGCTGTTCACACGACAATGATTTCAGCCAAAAACAGGAAACTTTTTATGCGTTTAGCCTGTTTGTTTATACGACAATGGCGTTTTGGGGGCTGAAAATGCATAATTTTGAAAACGGGTTTAAAGGTGGAAGTTTTTGAAAACGCCACCGTTATCTCTTTCATGTAAACACCCAATACAGGAATCTTTGAAAACGCTGATGTCATGAGCATGCGTAGTATGTGTTAGGTATGTAAACATGCGCAGTACGTGTCGATTTTCATCGTCCGTCCAGAAAAATTACTCGCTGCTTTCGCCATATTGCTTGTTTGTTTACATCTGTGCGCAAACTGCTATCGCTATGAATGCGGAGTAGAGCAACAGTCAGTGTGGTGATTTTAGTGACACAACTCTTGCCCACAAAGAGCTAATCGCCACTTCTCAACAGGTACTGTTTACTAACAAGGTGACAGCGCCAACTACTGGCCTGGCATACATAATACAGCATTTTTGGCAGTTTTCGCGGATATGTGTAAACGCGAATTGTTTTGGAAACGTTGTCGTGTATACGTGAAAATTTTTAAAAATGCAAGGGAAAAACTTTTCTGTTTTTGACTACATCGTTGTCGTGTAAACGTAGCCTGAGTCTGTTTCTCACACAATACATCCTGTGAATTCAGCCCAGCTAACAGGGAACGCAGGCTAACGTTCTGTCAAAGTTAAGAAAGTTCAAAGCGGAGTTAGTCTTAGTCAGAGCTGGGTTTTTTTATTACTTAAAAATTGTAATCCGTTACCGATTACAAAAATAGTAGTTAGTAATGTAATCCATTACATTACACATTTTAGGTAATACAATCAGACTACTTTTAGAATACTTTTGACCTAACTCGTTTATCACATTAATTTAAATAGGATAATATTGTACCATAAAACGCAAAGAAAAAGAAAATATATTTCATTTGTTGTTGTTAACAACATGAAGTGCATAAAACATTACATTACGTCAAGGTTTCCCAAACTGGGGTTCGTAAAGAAACTGCAGGGGGTTTGTGAATTAATTCAATCATAAAAAAATAAATTAAATTATAATATTATATTTTATTTGTTTACCTGCATGTCATGGTACCATCAACCAACGTCAGAGAAACATGCAATTGTGATACTTAATTATTAAAATATTTATTTTAAGGGGTATTAGGTGAAGAGATTTGGCTGACAAAAAAGTTTGGGAATCCCTGCATTAAATGTAAATACGAAATAATGTGAATTTGTGTTTTACTGTGTTTAGAAGACAAAAGCCTTCCAAAGACAAAGTAATACATGATTAACCCTTGTATGGTGTTCGGGTCTGTGGGACCCATTTTCACTTTTTATCAAAAGAAAAATGATACTATTAATTACTTATTGTACACCCCCCCCCCCCCTTCACACTTACACCGTAAAAAACAAAAAAACGTTGAGCCAAATTAAAATTTTAAGGCAACCAGCTTCAGCAGATTTTTGAGTTCTCTCAACTTATTTTTGTAGGAGATTCTCAACTTTTTGTTGTATAAACTTAAAACAACAAGTTGAGAAAACTCAAAAATCTGCTGAAGCTGGGGCCTGTTTCATAAAACAAGTTTACCAAATAAGCCAGGTTTATTTCAGTTAGTCTGACTTATTGTCAGTTGATTTGGTTCAAAATAAGTCAGACTAACTGAAATAAACCTGGCTTACATGGTAAACTTGTTTTATGAAACAAGCCCCTGGTTGCCTTAAAATTTTAAGTTGGCTCAACTTTTTATTTTATTTTATTTATTTATTTTTTACAGTGTATATTAAATACAGGATGTTCGGGTCCACTGGACCCGGGGCTACTAAAAGACTGGACATCTTAGGTCTTGTGTGCCTTCACTCTGTACTCCTATTGTCTGGGATTGGTATTAGGATAGGTATGTGTGTGTGTGTGTGTGTGTGTGTGTGTGTGTGTGTGTGTGAGTATGTGTGAGTATGTGTGAGAGAGAGAGTTTGTAAGAGTGTGAGTGTAAGTTTTGTGTTTCTGCTCCTGCCATTCCCGCACAAGGTTGTAGCACTGCAATTCATAAATGTGATCAAGCAAAGGTAAAGGGCAAATTTAGACCATATATACTGTTTATATTGCTTGTAATTGGGATGAAGTAAACACGTGTTGAGTATTTTAACATATAATTTTTGATTGTGTTGAATTAAAAACATATAACTGCAGCGGGGCTACCAGACCCACGAACACTGGCTGAGTAACAAAAGTATGAACACAAGGGTTAAATAACCCTCTGCATGTTCATCAGTAGTTGATGTAATGTTGAAACGCTAAGAAAACTCTTCTTAAACCTAAAATGATTTTTGTAAATCAAAATGGTCAAATGATGTGGACTCTCAATTTTCTGTGTAATTATATCCATTATATCCATGTAATTTAATCTAATTACAAGTGCTGAATTTTTGGAATCTGATTACGTAATCCAGATTACATGTAATAAGTTACTTCCCAGCTCTGGTCTTAGTTAACTAAGACTGAAGTCATAAAATGTTAAACTTTTTAATGTTAAACAATATTCATGGAACTTAGAAATGTTTTTGTTAAGAGTGTTTTAGTGTAAGAGAACATTCAGAGAACATTAAAAAATAACATTTTCATAGCTTAATTGTAATGTTAGCAAATCATTCTTAGACAATAGTTTTGTTAGCTGGTAGTAGACTGGAATAAGTTCTCTGAACGTTCAACATGTCATTTTTTTTCTTCCTTGGTTATGTGAACATAACGAAAACATGAAGGGAACATTGCATTTTAACATTTTGCAAACATTAGGTGAAGGTTATGTCTTTCTAGGGGAACATAAACAAGTAATATCAACATTTCAAAAATATTAGACAAACTTTCAACATTTCATAAATGATGTATAAATAACGTTTTTGTGCTTGCGTTTCGATAATGTTATTAAAGCCCAGATGACTTTGAACGAACGTTTTATTAATGTTACTGAAAGAACGTTCATAGCCTGTTATGTTGTTAGCTGCTAAGGACCACTACATGATGCTTTTATGGTACTGTTTTTGTCTATTTTGGACCTGAGTATCTGTTCAGCGACTGATGAGAAGAGTGGCTCTGTTTCCCAGAGGTGGCAGTCAAAGAGTTTCGCCAACCACGCGACTGAGACTCACTGGAGATGGTGAAGCGGGTCTTTAGCCATTTAAACATTCATACGTCCCTCCTGGACGTGGTGCTCATATGGCAGATCCAGCCGTGGGAATCACGCTCATTTATAATGCAGTACAAACTAGTGATTCAACATTTTCTCTTGCAATAATGATTTTTATGAAGCATCATAAAAAAATAACTGGAGTGAAATGCATATCATTGTTTGAGCATTTTTGGAATTATTACTTTGGTTGTTGCATGTTTCGTGACAATTTCAAAGTAAAAATGTCCAGTGAGTGGCAGCTGAGTTCTATCTGGAATGAATGTGAATCTGATGGTATTTTGTTATGTTGGTTGTTGTACACTATATTGCCAAAAGTATTGGGACACCCCCTTCTAATGAACAGGTTTGACTACTTTAGTAATTTCTATGAGTACAAATCTTAATGTTAAAGCATATAATGATATTCTAGGAAATTGTGTGCTTCTAATATTATAGCAACAGTTTGGACAGGACCCTTTTCTATTCTAACATGACAATGCCTCTGTGTATAAGACAAGGGTCAAAAAGAAAATGATTGATTGAGTCAGTGTGGAAGAACTTGACTGGTCTGCATAAAACCAAGTCCTAATCCCAGTTGAACACTGGCTCTGGTGTGACTGTAAATGCAGACCTTGAGCCAAAAACTCATCACCAAACACCAGTGACTTGTACATATGGGTACAGTCATTTTAGACACTTCCAAAACTGTTGCAGCAGAAATTTTAAATACAGTTTTTAAATACATGAATTATGTTTCCATCATTGTTGCCAGTTTTGGAAGTGCCTTTTTCTGTTCTAAAGAAGCGGGTGTCCCAATACTTTTGGCGATATAGTGTATTTACTGTTTAGAAATGAAATGCCTGTTGAGTGGCGTTAACAGGTTAATGATCTGTCGTATTTGAAAATAACATAGCACCTACAGCAAATCCGACCCTAACCAAAGCAAACATTAGATAAAAAACACATTTGCTGAATCAACCATGGCTTTTTAACTTGCTTCTGCAAGTCTTTGAGCTCTTTTATCATGACTCGTGTTTCATGAGACTTCGCATCATAAGAGCAGTGCTGTACTGGGTGCGCTACTGAGCAAGTTTACTACGTCAAACAAAGTCATAGAGCTGGTTATCTGATGCAAAGACCCAAACACCATGATGATATTTCACCCAAAACATGTACATTTTTACATTTGACAGACACTTTTAGCCAAAACAAAGCACAGTTCATTCAAGTTATACTGTACATTTGCTGCCAGTTCATCCTTTCTCTGGGAATTGAAAACCATGACCTTGGTATAGTGCCATGATCTACTGTTTGAGCTGCATGAACACTAAAGTGAAGCCAGGGGCACTTGAAAGGTACCATATTCTGAATCTGAATTCAAATGCAAATGAGAAAGCTGAAGAAAGTTTTTAAAAGTTGAAAATGTGTCATTTTGAAATGCAGCACTGATGGTTTTAGATGAAATGCAACTGCCAAACATCCATCTGACGCATTCATACAATGGTATGATAGCACAAGTGTGTCACATGCTCTGCTTTTCTTCGGTCAGACACACTTCAGCTCTAGATGATGATCTGACGTCATGTCTCTGCTCAACTCAACCTCACTCACATTTTCAGTGGGATTTTTGGCAGAAATGCTTATTTTTCCAAATGCTTTGAGAGCAATGGCACCTTCATTCCCAATGGACTGCCAGTGTGTGTGTGTGTGTGTGTGTGTGTGTGTGTGAGAGTGTGTGTGTGTGTGTGTGTGTTCACACTGCTGAGTCAGACGTGGATTACCATACAGCTGCTATTAGTGTGAGTGCAGGTGCTCTGTCTGTCTGTCTCATTATAGTCCAGCTCTGAGTCCCATCCTGGTGTTTCTGTACAACAAAACATCTCAAAATTAATCAGAATGAACTGACAAACTTACTGAGGTTTGAGCCGCTGTTTCCCTCCAGAACGATGTCACTTCCTGTAGTGCGATGTCATTAAGAGACTGACTTTTGTCAGAGGAAACTTTTCACAAGTCTAACAGGATGGAAAGTAATATTGATGAAACTGGAAAAAAATGTGATACATTTTTCAATTAAATAAAATTCACAATAATATTCACAAATATCAATCATAATACACATTACAAACTCCGAAAGATGACTGCTGACCAGGACAAATGGATGTAGTGTCTGTTAAATGATTGAGAATGTAGCTGTAATTAATCATGCAATAATAATAATAATAATAATAATAATCTACTTACTCACAACCAGTCCTGGGAAGGCTACATTGGAAAATGTTTGGAAATGTAATAGTTTACAGATTACAAGTTACCCTACTTACAATGTAATAAGTAGTGTAACTATTTCATTTACTTTATTAATTCAAGTGATGCAGGATTTTGAAAGTCTTACAGTAATCAGCATTGTGTCCTACTGTAAAGTCAATCCTGCCTGCTTTAAATGTTTCAAAATGATTAACAGTTGAAAACGTTTGTTAGAAATTCAGAAAAGTAATCAGTTACATTATAATTGTTTAATTTTAAAGCACAACCACCACAAAATCAGACTTTAGTACCTCTTTTTACTTTGAGATCGTTCTGAGATTAAATACAGATTTAAAATCACAAGAAATAGTTTAATAGCTATGACACTGTTTTTGAAATAAAATCTTTGCCTAGCTATGACAGGAAACACTTTAAAAAATAAAGCATAGGCATAAACCTAAATAGCAAATAAAACAGGTATCAAATGATCATGTGTCCTATTCTGTGTCCTAAACTCCTGAAACATTGGTGTCTCATATTTTAGAGCAGTCAAGGCAATTTGGGAAATAAATCAATCAAATCTGTATGTGTGTGAAAATATTCAGATGTAACCCTCGTTAACATTTTCATGAGTAAGTGTAATTTAATTACACATTTTTCTCAGTAACTGTAACATATTACACTTACATGTATTTAGTAATTAAATTAAGTACTTCGGTTACATGTAACTTACTCCCTAGCACTGCTCACATCATCTAGTGTTGTGCTTGTGTGCTTTAAAGCTCCGAAACAAGCCTAACGCAGGTGTAATATCCACTAAAACACAAGCACAGCTCAACCTGAACATCTCTTCTGCTTTCCTCATCCATAAATGTCTGACCCTAAATACTCTTTATTGGATATCTCTCTCTGTCTCTCTCTCTCTCTCTCTTGCTCTGTCGGTCTGTTGGGGTTGTAAGGACTGTATGACAAAGCTGGTTGCCGTGGTAAAGTGTGCAGGTTGCCGTGGAGAGAGTGGTGGGCGTGTCCATCCGTCTGGGATGTGAGAAGCCGAGACACAGAGTCTGTTCCTCTCGGCTGATCTGTGATCAGATCTCAAACATTCAGTCAGTCTATTACATAACACGCCACTTTATTAAGCACATCTATGAACTAGCTGAGAAAAGCCTTTGAATGAAGCTAATCCAGAGACTAGCACATCACTGAACAGACAGAAAGTGTGTAGAAGTCCGTATATATTCAGCGACAGTTGCAGAGTCCACTTTACAATCAGAACATATTACTGCATTCAGACTGTTGATTACCAATTACAAATCTCTGGTTTGAGACATTTAGGATTGCATATTTAAGTGT
>JAFVLL020007616.1:10000-14687 GCA_021397915.2 Tor tambroides
TAATATTCAGAGGGTTCCCCCTCTGGGAAGCCTTCTACACACCGCACAATTTTAGCTATCCTATAAGATCATTGCAGATCACACTGTGCGACATGGATCTAATAAACTTGGGTACGACATGCATGCAGACTGTACGATGATGACACCTATTAACTTGTACACTACGACGCACATTTCTATAGAAGAATAAAACGTCATCAGTATGCGCTAGTGGTAAACAAAAAGAGCATGATGAATCACGCTTCGGCAGTTGTAGTTTTTATGTGTGCTGAAAAAAATGGGAGAGGCGAAATAGGAAGGGATAAGTACGGTGCCCGTGAGGGGTCGTATTCGGTTCACTTAGTTTTGTCGTGGCCATGACATATTAAGTCGTGGGAACGTGATAATATGTTGTGGCCATGAGATATTAATTCGTGGGAACGTCATATTAACTCGTGGGAACGTGATATTATGTCGTGGCCACGAGATCGTTTTGTTGAGGTAACGACATCCTTATGTCGTGTTATGTTGAGGGAACAACATATTTTTCTCATGGCCACAAGTTTAATGCGTAAACAAACCTACGTGACCATAGCAACCCGGGATTATCAGGGATTCATTAATATTTTATTTTGAATTAAGAAATTATTATATTAATTATTATAGAAATTATTACATAATTAAATTATTATATTGACCATAGGCTACGGTACTGTAGGCAATTGCACGCGAATGTAACCAGCATTCGAATTATCACAAATAGGCTAAATGTTACATAAAGTACATAAAATAAAATAGACCTACAAGAAAACATTTTTATCCATCAATCTTACTAGCTGTGTGTGTCCATTAACTGATCGCCTTTTTTTCCCGTAATATTTCTATATTATTATTATATTATTTTTAGCCAATTATTATATTTTTATATTCGTTTTTTCCCTTCATTTCGATCTCTTTACATAATGTTCTGAACAGTTTTGTAAATAAGCCTACTGTAAATGCTCGACATAAAGCTTTGATTATGCTGACTGGAATTTATAGCCAATATTTCTCTTTTTTTCTGCGAATTAATAATTATTAATATTATAGCCTACTGCTTCATTGAGGAATTAATCAATCATTCACGTAGTTTCATTTGTAAATGAAAACACAACACGCTCATTTATCATCACGCACTGGCATACATAGCCTACAATCATAACGTATTGGCATAATTGTCAGCCCTAACAAGTTAATATAACCTAATAATAATAATAATAATAATATACAAATATTAAATGAAATGTTTAATGTTAATAAAAATGTTTTACTCATCTCTGATAATGCCGGGTTGCTATGGTCACGTAGGTTTGTTTACACATTAAACTCGTGGCCACGAGAAAAATATGACGTTCCCTCAACATAACATCTGGAGGCCACGACATAAGGATGTTGTTACCTCGACAAAACGATCTCGTGGCCACGACATAATATCACGTTCCCACGACTTAATATGTCGTTGCCACGACAAAACTAAGTGAACCGAATACGACCCCTCACGGGCACCGTAGATAAGAGCTTGAGGTTAGCCTTTTTATGTTTTAGCGCAATGTCATATTGATTTCATGTTGCATTTTTATTGGCTGGTCAGTAAACATGGGTCGTAGCAGCAATCACACTGTGCGATGATCGTGCTGAATTTCTGACACTGTCAAAAAATTATCGTAGTCTTTCAGCCTCTCTCATTGTATGACATAGAACCACCGATTAAGAGCCATGATCACAGAAATCACCACGATTTTTCACAATGCCAGTCTTTCATCTGAGACAGCCGAAAATCCTGCTGTGTGTTTCAGGCTTAAGTCATACAACAGCTCTGTGTGAAGAACACAAAATTAAATTCCCAGCAGATATGGCAAATAATGCTACAATATGACGTCTGGCAACAAGAGCGACTTGACCAATCAGAGTTCAGAGTTTGGGGCGGGACTTTCTGTTTATCAGACCAATAGCTGATGAGCGTAGTGTTCAGAAAACTCATAGAAGTGGTGTGGAAACTACACACTTCATCTTCAAATCAATACATGAATCTTAAATTTGAATGTTAACACTGAAATCCTGAACTCTAATATGGACTCACTGAGAGAAGTCACAAGGGTTTCACTGAAGTAATAGTCTCTGTAGTACAAGCACAAAAGTGTTCAGCTAAAAATGTATTACACCGTTTACGGATGCTAAAAGACTTTCTCTGATCCCAGTTTAATTTGTCAAGAGAATTATGCATAAATGATTGGTCGGCCGGCTTTGGCAAAACACTGTGTAATTAGTCTCCCAGACCTGCAAACAATAAGACAATTAATGTGATTGTAAAGGCCAAAAACATCATGACGCTGAACAGAAGGGAAGCAGCCTGAACATTCACATGTGGCTTGTGCTGGGAGAAAATCTGGATCCAATTCTCAAAACAATATGTAGCACAATTTTCCTTCACAGGCCCTCGAGCCACAGCGAAATCAATGGGATAAATAAAGCCGTGGCATCATTGAGAGGAAACTTACGATCTGTGGAGATTGAAAAGAATGAGTTCATGATCTGAATCAAGTCTGCGATTAAAGTGATAGTTCACCCAAAAATAATCGTTCTGTCATCATTTACTGACCCTCATGTCGTTCCAAACCCGTAAGACTTTGGGTCATTGTTGAAACACAGATGAAGATATTTTGAATGAAACCAGAGAGATTCTGTCCTTCCATTGAAACTCCATTCCACCAAAACGTTGATGCTTCGTAAAATTCATAAAGACATCGTAAACATAATCCATATACTAAACTGAGTGGTTTAAACCAAGTCTTCTGAAGAGACATGAAAGACATACAGTAGATAGCGCTCATCGAAAATGATAAAGAGAAATTTGATGAAGTTGAAGGCAGGACAATTTTCAGCACTAAATACACAACACATATTTTTTGTGCGTTTGCAGCTAAAAAGAAACAAATCCCTGGCTAAACATTCTGGCTATATTCTTTCAAAGTTATGAACAAACGTTCCTCTAGTAACGTTAATTCAATGTTTAATCGTTACTAATGTTCCCAAAACCTTAGCACAAAAACAGTATATAAATTATTCATCATACGACATTCAATGTTTTATTTCTGAAAAATGTTTTAATTGAATGTTCATCTAGTATTTTTCTTTTTTTTTCAGCGTTAAAGCTTATTTCAAAACACTTATTATTAACATTAAAACATTTTCATATCATAATGGGAACATCAGCAAAACATTCAGCTGGGTTAACATTTCTCATTATCTCTGCTGTGTTCTGGATAAAACCACAGCTGTTTCCTGAAATTCAAGATCAATCTAGACAGGAAACATTGAGTTCTAATAATGATTTCTAAACATGATTCATGATATGTCTCTTTCCTCAAGCCGCAAGATCACTATGATCTCATGAAAAGTTGTTTCTAGCACATGTACATTTAAAGTACAATATGGATGGTCTCTAAAATAACTATATATATTTTTTTCACTTCAAAAGCTAAGCTTGCAGAAAAACTTTTACCTTTCAGATGCTGTCGATACGGCCATAATGTACTGTATGTTAAATTTGATCAATATCTGATGACAATTTTCAGGAAATTTGCCTCACAAGTGCAGTTAGATTATACACACACACACACACACACACACACACACACTGATACTGAAAGTTGTTTTAAAGTCAAACGGATTGTAATGGCACTGAGGTCTGTCTGAGCAGAACAGATAATGTGTTGAACACAAAGCTGTCTGAATATTTAATGTCGGTGAGCAGAAACGCGATCGCTCTTTACACGTGTAAGAGTCACCATCAGTGTGTTCACGAGACACACACACACACATACATACATATTTTAAAAATGTAAGTCCACTTAAAATAAATAATTTACAGGGACATGAATATTAGATGCAGTTAAATACATGTACAAAAAATCATGGACCAGTGGAATACAGTAGATCTTCACAATATTAAGCATATCCCTCAGCTGTCATGGGTATAAATAACAATGTCTCTGCCATATTTGGTGGTTGCCTATGATAGAAGACAAACCACAGTACTTTGCTAGCCGTGTAGCCCTCTTTTTAGGCATCACAAGTTGTTGAAGCCCTCTTACAACCAGCCTGTGTGTATGTCCTAAACAGCCAAATACAAAAACAATTAGTCAGCCCTGATAACCTATCTCTGAAATGGTATTTAGGAGTGGTTGGTATTCTATTTCTTTTATTCATAAAGGCTTCCTCCATACTAGAATCCCCACAATGTACCATAAACAAGAACACACGCACACACACACACACACACACACACACACACACACACACACACACACACACACACACTCAACTTTGTACAGCTATCTTTGTGAGGACACTGATTGACCTCTTGGATCTCTAGCTCTTTACCCTAACCCTACCCATCAGAACTAAGAGCCTCACCCAAACCTTACCCTAAACCTACCCAATTATAACCTGACCCCTAAAACCAAGTCTTGACCCTCAAACAGGCCTTTAAAGGGCTCTCAGAAAGTGAGGAGCGGCCAAAATGTCCTCACTTTAAAATTTTGTCCTCACTCTGATGGTCTAAAACTCAAACTGGCCCTCAAGTGCACACACACACACACACTCACACACACACACACACACACACACACACACACACACACACACACACACACACACACACACACAC
>JAFVLL020007617.1:0-17971 GCA_021397915.2 Tor tambroides
GATGTTTTTATCAGCTGTTTGGACTCTCATTCTGACGGCACCCATTCACTGCAGAGCATCCATTGCTGAGACACTGATGCAATGACACATTTCTAAAAATCTGCTGAAGAAACAATCTCATCTACATCTTGGATGACCTGAGGTTGAGCACATTTGTTCATCTGAGCAACAAATGTTCATTTTTTTGGCTGAACTATTCCTTCAAGTCACGACCAACCAGTTGAAACCACTGCATTACACAAGAGCCTTATATCTATTTTACAAACACACAAACTAAAAGTTTAAAGATGAAGTATGTGACTTCTGCACCACTTCAGCCACCAAACGGAAATTGTTTGTGCAAAAATATCACCAACTCTGAAAAGACAAAAACAAAAATACACAGTAATGAAATCTCACTACTAGTTCGTCTAAATAAAACATCCACTAGAAGAGACTGCGGTATTCCCAGGTATTTTAACACGACACCCTCCGGTCCTGCTCCTTTTCTCCATGTCACCATCTCTCCTTCTTCGAATACTTTCACAGATTCATATTTCAAACTTCAAGAGGCTCACAGAATGGAAACTTGACTCCAAAATGCCTTAAAGTCACGTCTCAGTGCAATTATCAAATGAGCTCAATGCAAACATCCCGTGAGAGTTTAAAAACACTATTAATCCTGGTGGGATTTGTGTGAACTAAGAAGAAGTGAAAATTTCCTCAATAAAAACCCCTGTATTATACGCTTTCAATGCAACCACTGAAAATACAAGCTTTAATTCAGAGACATCAACTTGTAAACCTAAACTAGAAGGCATTACTGCATATTCAGCCCACACAACACTTCACTTAACAACTCAAAGGTCTAATCGGCTTCCCGTGACTCTTCCCTGTAGGTTTTTTGGGTGCTGCTGACATATAAAGCATGAAATATGACATGCATCACCATGAACAGGTGCTGAACGCCGCAGGGGAAAGTCTGGGGTTTTCTACACTGATGTAATCACAGTCTGAGAGGATCTCAGACGAGCTTTATTACCGCACTTAAACAGAATAAACAACTCAAGTGATTTACAGTATGCAGCTCAGAATATTAAAACATTCAGTAAGCGTTAGTCTTAATGGGTCTCATTTATGAAACACAATGTGTAAATTTTTCTTATGTAAATAGTTGCATTTATGCAGCAGTTTATATACAGTGTAAAAATGAAAGATTACAGTGCATTTTACAAGAAAATACTGTTTTAATGTGTAATTCAATGTTACTTGCCATTTCTTTGTAAATATTTGTGAAATTTACTACTAGTTTCTGAGTGAAAACTGTTTTACCACCAAATTCCTTAGGGTTAAAAATGATTTTTCAAAGATGCAACTAAAAAACATTGAAGTGTTTTACTAGAAAATACTATTTCAGTCTTTAAATTTCAGAACTTCATATTTAAGTCTCAAAATTGCATGTTTAATTCAATGTGTTACTTGCTGTTTCTTTGTAATTATTTGTAAAATTGACCTGTAATTTCTTAGTGAAGATTGTTTCACCACAAAGTGATTTTTTCGAAGATGTAAATAAAACAGACTTTTGAACTGTTTTACAAGAAATGACTTTAAAATTTCATGTTTAATTCAGTGTTATTCACCGTTTCATTGTAATAATTTGTGAACTTTAACGGCAATTTCTGAGTGAAAATTGTTTCTCCTAAAAACGATTTTTCAAAGTTGTAAATAAAACAGATTAATTAGAGTGAGTTTTACAAGAAAACACCGTTTCAGTCTTTCTTACTGTGAAATTTCACATTTAATTCAATGTGTTACTTGCCGTTTCTTTAATTATTTGTGAAATTTACTGAGTGAAAAGTAAATCCAAACCCATTTTTCGTGACTATTTACACAAGAACGATTTAATAAATTATTTACACTATAAATTTGTTCTTCTCAAGTCTCATAAATGAGTCAAATTCAATACAAATATATCATTTCAGCTGTAAAGCAGCTCTTTAGAAGGCAATAATGTCATTATTCAGATCAATTCAGTTCAATTTTTGCTCTCATCTGATAGCCTCAGACCAGTTTTTTTTATATACTGTATATAAAAAATCTATTTTTATTTATTTATTATTGATTTTTAAAGATTTTTAAGGATTTGAGACACTAACCCAATGTCACCAACAAAAAAATTGAGTTTTTCCTCCCTTTTAAGTGTTAATCAGCTTAGTTATTTTAGTATCCCAACTATGCAAGATTATATAGTTAGTTAAACAGTATTATATGCATTTATCATTGTTTCTTCCCTGCTCTTCGTGACCCATCAGAACAGATCTGCAACCCATGTTTTGCAAAACTCAAAATGTCAGTGTGGGGAATTTGCATAATTGCATTTGTGTAGTTCCGGGTAAATGAATATCAGATAGCACTAAACATGTGCTAAATAAGAGTTAATAGCAGCAGAGCAACTAGTGCTTGACTACAAATGGAAATCTGCTGGAGCAGCTCAAACATGGACTTTTAATTACCTACATTTGAGTTAATCGTTGCATGAATGAGGCCAGGAATAGTTGGACTAACACTTTCATTGCATGGAAACACCTCTATTCTTCATCCATGGAAGAATGTAAGTCAGAAATCTTGGAGCAGCATGAGCGGATGATGACAAAATGGCTAAATAAAGTCTGAAATAAATATTTTTTGTCTAAGGAATAGCATCACTAACAGACTCCTCAAACTGTGTGAAATTGAACATAAGTGTTTCCTCTGGCTGCTATTTCCAGCTTCATCAAGGCCCTGATTGTTTTCCATTTCACATCCCAAGTGTAAGACGAGATGATGCTTACCTGTTCTTTCACCTGCCTGACCATGCAGACGTGACACATGCTGGTCTGCAGCTCTGGCTGCATTAAACCATCTGCTATCGTTCTTGCATAATGTCTCACCTTGAGGCAACGTGAACTGAACCCAGTTCAGGAGATCATGAGATCCAACAACTTGTGATCCAAAGCCCTTGAGTCAATGCAACAAATCACTTACTGTGAAATGCAAACTAAACTAAATGAGCAATGCACTGCAAAAAATGGAGTTGCGTTATAGTTTATGCAACTACGGGCCAGATGGATTAAGGGTGCAAATCATCATCAGATCGCAATCCTGAGTGGAAAGTTGCACAAATTAAAGAACACAGACGCAGCCAGATCATTTCCACGATGACCAATGCAATCCACCAAGAGCAGAGCAAAAAAAATGCAGGGTTGGTGATAATCAGGTGCATAATCTACTAACAACATAGGAACAAAATAGGTTAAGGCATGCTTTTTTGGGCGTTAAATAATGGTGCAAATACCAGTAAATTGACTGCTGCAAACCTTAGTACATCAAATATTCTCCTCCCATAAATGTTGTGCATGAAAGTGAAACTTCTACATATGCATATGCAAAGATCAGCCTTGAAATTAACTCCATAAACGCCTTTTCATTGGTAATGTTTCTTTAGGAAATCCTGACAGTAGTTTTTAATTGCAAAAGAGGGTTTGCGCTGTTAGTAAATCTGAAGAGTGACTAAAATGAGTCTATAAGATGCAACAGCCGGGCTCAAATGGATCCTGCACTTTCTTCTATGCTGAAAACAACTAATTCAAACATAGTTAAATGTGATTTACAAAGCTGAGAGTACTGCATTGAAATGGTAATAACCAACATTCAACATGGCTTTAGTATGTCACATGTCTGTAGGTGTTAAAAGGCTATGAAGTATATCACACCAGTGAAACATTTCATACATACTTCACAAATCTGAAGATCATATTCTCATCACTGCTTGAGCTACTTATGCTATTTAGCATTAAACCACCAGACTCAAAACAAAACAAATAACTGTGCTGAGTACTAAGGTTGCATTAAGTCTAATGAAAAACACACTACAACGGTGGAAGAGAAAATTGGACCAGAATGACTGGTTATATTAATACTTATACCGTACAGACTTTTAATGTTTTGATTCATGTTAGTTATTCTGAGGACCTAAAGCCAAGCCTTCAGCACCTGCCTTGTTCTGCTATCACAATTCATGAGAGCGCATTTGTGCCTGATTTCATTTGAATTAGTGACAAAGCACAAAAATGAATAGACCAAAATTGCATCAGTTGATAATCATGACTGATCTGCCAATTAACAGAAGCACTTCTATCAGCTCTAAACCTTACCAATAGCATAATGTCTTTATTTGCAATTTACATTTTTACACACACACACACACGCGCGCATATACTGTAAATATTGTGCATATGTACTGTTGTATGGCATTGCAAATGCATGCACACACATATATATATATATATATATATATATCGGTAGTGTAGATGTAATTATTACAATATATATCATTTTTTGCTGTCCGCATCAAATTAAATTTACAAAAGTGATTTTATATACATAGAAAGCATATTAAACAAGTGCCTACTTTATTGTTTCAAATAACTGTCAAATGTTGTTTCAAATAGTGAAAATGTCAAAATTTGGGTGAAATAATGCTTCATCGTCATTCAGCGTAACAGATATATTTATGTAAAAATTAAACATACTTATTCTGACCTGTACTTATTAAAATATACACAAGAAAAAAAGATCACACTAAAATGTATTATATTTTAAATTATTTCAAACTTATAGCTGAGAAATGGTGCTTTGAAGGATAGTGGCAAAAATGGGTAAAGATTTAAAATTGCAATTGCATATTGTTTTGTGGTCTGCACTGTGATCCTTAAATAGTCTTTTAATGTTGTCTAATGATTCTTGTTCTAAATATACCTGACGAGAATTTTTGATATGTGACATTTTTGATAACTATTGTTACACTTAATTTTAGTGAGCGTCTTCTTGTAAATCATGGTTAAAAATAAATAAATAAAAAAATTAAAAATGTCATCATCCACTCATGTTGCTCCAATCTTTCTATGGTTTTCTTTCTTCCATGTATCATAAATAGAGTTGTCTTTTCCATGCAATGCAAGTCCAAGTATTCCTGGCTATATGCCTGCAACAATTAATTCAAATATGCATAATTAAACGTCCCTGTTTGAGCTGCTCCATTAGTCAGCAGATATATGTCTCTGCACTCTCTAGACATCAGCATCAGCCACTGTACACTCCACATATAATATCATATTATTCTTGCAACCCTGTTCTCTACTTATCCATATCAGCTTGAGCCACTGAAAAACTCATATTGTTTGAATGCCAGTTATTAAACAATTGCAAAAGCATGCAATGGCATAATGTGAAGTTATCTACAGTACTGCATCTCGAACTTCAGCACTGCTGCAAACACAAGGCCTGTCCAGGAATTTCACAGGCCATCGCGAGCACGCCCAGATCGGGCCCCGCTCTCACTTCAGCTACTCTTGCATGAACACAAACGCAAGTAGACTTTCTGTGAGCATGCATCTGACCGCTGAGGGCCATCAAACTCCTCTGTGCAGCAACGTGAGGCTTCTGCCCTGATCAAAACACATGCAGGCAATTTGTGAGAGGGTTCAAACTGACAGTTTTCACCTGTAACAAGGAGGATAACATGTTACTTTAATAAAAGCACATAAAACATGCTGTGATTTTATAACTGTACCTGCTTTCTCCTTTTGCATTGGAGGGCGGTGGGTGAAGAATAGTCTGGTTTTCCTCCATCTCAACCACACATTTTGTGCTGAGCTCAATCTCTGCAAGCCAAAAGTTGTTAAAACTCGACCAAAAGTTCGATTTTTGTGATTAAACGGATCAAAAAGGCTGAAATGTGTTCAAATGTAACACTTAATGCGAAAATGTAACAACCTTACCTGAGCTATAGCAACTTACTGCAAGCAAAAAAACTGAAACTATTAACGCTTGTTTTCACTTTAAATCGTCTCTTACCTCTCCTATTCATTGGTCTGACTCGAACCGCCACTTTTACCTTCGTATCCGACATTTTTGCACAATTTTTAGGCTTTGAAGTGAGGAGAAAGCCGCTAGCTGCTGCGCACGGCTAGCTGAATAATAACATCAAACTCCCGCAAAGTCTCCCACAGAATCGTCTGAGGTGCTTGTACCCTGGTAAAATACTCCAACAGTCCATACCCGAGCGGGAAAAGCGGTGAATATTAATCCAGATGAGACTGTGAGCTTGTGTTGTGTGTGGTTATAAAGGATCCTCCGCCGCGGGGAGAGCAGCTCCTCTCAGCCAGCCAGCAGCATCCAGACCGCCATCTTCCGCTGACTGACCCCAAAAACACACACAAATGTGCAGTGTGCATGAATATGCATGAAAGAAATGAGCTTAAAAGAGAACAGATGGACCACAACGACCTGTGTAGCGCTTACATGGCGATATAAAATGACTGGTTATGTTAGAAGAGGAGGAGAAACAGCCTTACGTTGTGTCATAATCAATAAACTTAAGCTCATTACTACTAGCACTTTATAGACGAAATAACTCCTAATGTTTCTTCTGTACTTGCATTTGTTGGTTTCTCCATTTTAAAAAGTACTGACATGCAGAAATGTGTCAATTAAACTTTTATCCTATTCGAAAATAGGATTTATTATGCCCGAGTCAATTAATAAAAGTCAGTTTTAAGTGCCAGACTAAAGAAAAAGGCTTTTTAACATTTTACACTGTATTATTGACAGTATAAGAACTGCCAAATTTAATAAAAGAAACAAATGACAAAAGCAACATCTAAAGAAAAAGAGGACAGCTGAAGTATAACTACATAAATATTAAATGCAAATAAAAAAAGAGGAGATATACAACTTATAGTATGTATTTTTATGATGTCAGTATCATCCATAAAATGCATGATGCTCAAAAACATAGTCTATTTCTTGCAAAAAAAAGTATCAACTTACATCTATTTGTAATAACATTTGCACTAGTGTACTTCATATATTTTTGTCTTATTTTATATTATATATTTTTAGCCCAATTTATTAAAAGCCTTTTATGTTTATCCATTAGGTAATGATTATTCAATTTCACTTTTTTTACACTGTACTATGGTATTGACAGTATAAGAATTAATAAATTTAAGACATTTAATTAAAAGAAACAAATTACAGAAGCAGCATCTAAAGAAAATGGAAACAATTACAGTATAATTACATAAAAATAAAATACAGATTAAAAATCCCACTTACTGTATTTTTTTTTTTAAATGGTAATATCACGGTATTTCGATATATAGCCTATAGTGTGATGGTACTCCATAAAATGCATGCTTAAAAATGTGTGTGTGTGTGTGTATATATATATATATATATATATACTAGCCCAATTCATTAAAGGCCTTTTACGCATAACCACGAGTGTCCTGAAATATTTTATTTCCATAATTCATATATTATTATATATTGTATATTATTTTGCACTATTCTCATTGTATGCAGCTAAAATGCAAATACTTAGTGATACTAATGCACAGTTTTTGTCATGACAATAAAGCACATTAATCTGATTTTCTCTAGAGAAAGTGCGAGTGGTTTTCACTGAGATGTGAGTTACAGTAAGAAGCGCTTTATAACATGCTGCTTTATAACAGCAGTCTGGTGCGATCAAGGGAAATGGAGCAGAGCAGATTATGGGATTCCCCTAGGGTTGCTTTAATCTCTGTGGATTAAACATTAAGAATTTATCAAATTATTTAATGCATGCATTTTTGAATAAGCATACGCCCAGGATAAGTGTTACACTGAGCGTGCATTCATTTAAAATGACTTTGATTAAATGTTGCCCTGTAGCAACTTCTTAAAGTCATAATTTGTGCCGATGACTGCCAAGTGGTTCTCAAACATTTCAGGTTTTAGGTTCCAGGAGCCCATGAAAAAAAATCACTTGTGTGTTATGTGGGAAAATCATAGGTGATGTGCAATTCAAGTACATATCACTGAACAATTTGGTTATTATTAATGCATTGAATGACATGCCAGTTTATATATAATATGAATCAGTGCTTGAATTTCTTTAACGATAAAGTGAACTCTAGTTTTAGCATACACTTAATTATCAAAAATGACTTACAGTTTACTTACTAGAGTTAAAATTCAAGGACAATCCCACTGGAGAAACCTAGGAATGAGTGCATTGATCAATACATACATTATACAATATATACATGAAAGCATTGCATTTTGCACAAAATGTATTGCATTTCATTTTGTACACTCTATACTCATGCATATATTGTGAGTAATATCATGAGGACTTAAGGCAGGCTTACAAGTCAAATTCCCAATTTGACCAACAAACGTGAACTCTAGAAACATTTAATTTGTTTGCACTGATCTTTAGCCACTATGCCACCAAAACTCACAAACACACACCAAAATCACACAGTCAATCCACCTAAAGAACATGCATGGATTATAGTTAGTTTTTTACACTTCTCGTTTTCAGTGCTGGGTAGTAACACATTAATTTTTATTTATCACTCAGTGGGTTATTTAACCCTGTGTTACTATGTCTTGTGAAGGCTTTTGTCTTTTTAGTCTTTCAAACATTAAAACGCACAAATTCATGTTATTTCTTATTTACATGCAATGCAGGAAACTTTGTTTTTGTCAGCCAAACCTCTTTCACCTAATAAATTTACTTGAAGCACGTCTAAGACAATAAGGTAATACATTTATAATTAAGATTACCTAGATTACCTTAGATTACCTAAAGTAACAGATAACAATTTGTCAGTATCTACCCAGCAATGCTCATTTTAATAAATTAAAAATTAAGACATTTGCATATTCACGGTTCAAAAGTAATCTAAAAGTAATCAAAAAGTAATCAGATTATATTATCTAAAATGTGTAATGTAATGGATTGTTACTAACTACAATTTTGTGAATCAGTACCATTACAATTTGTCAGTAATCTACCTAAGTTAATAATTAAGTTACATATTTGCATATTCACGGTTCAAAAGTAATCTAAAAGTCATGTCATGTAATTTGGAATCAGTAACGGATTACAATTAGTAAAGAAAATATGTTATACTGTATTTATATATAATATAAATTATATGAATATAAGTATATGCATGTAAATATTTTCAAAATATATACTGTACGTGTGTGTAATAATATATACATAATAAATATACACAGTACACAGCATATATTATGTAAACAAAAACTTTTATTTTGGATGCGATTAATCGGGATTAATCGTTTGACAGCACTATTAATAAGTAGCACATTTGCATATTCACAGTTCAAAAGTAATCTAAAAGTAATCAAAAAGTAGTCTGATTAGATTACCCAAGATGCATAATGTAATGGATTACGTTACTAACTACAATTTTTATAATGTAATTTGAAATCAGTAATGGATTACAATTTGTAAATAAGCTACACAGCAATTCTCATTTTAATAAGTTAATAAGTAACACATTTGCATATCACGGTTCAAATGTAATCTAAAAGTAATCAAAAAGTAGTCTGATTAGATTACCCAAGATGTGTAATGTAATAGATTACGTTGCTAACTACAATTTTTATAATGTAATTTGTAATCAGTAATGGATTACAATTTGTAAGTAATCTACATAGCAATTCTCATTTTAATAAATTAATAATAACACTTTTGCATATCACGGTTCAAAAGTAATCTAAAAGTAATCAAAAAGTAGTCTGATTAGATTACCCAAGATAGATTACCTTACTAACTACAATTTTTATAATGTAATTTGAAATCAGTAACGGATTATAATTTGTAAATAAGCTACACAGCAATTCTCATTTTAATAAGTTAATAAGTAACACATTTGCATATCAGGGGTTCAAAAGTAATCTAAAAGTAATCAAAAAGTAGTCTGATTAGATTACCCAAGATGTGTAATGTAATAGATTACGTTGCTAACTACAATTTTTATAATGTAATTTGTAATCAGTAATGGATTACAATTTGTAAGTAATCTACATAGCAATTCTCATTTTCTATCACAATACAAGTCTTCAGCGTCTGCAGCGTAGAACTTGATCGCATGTTCTCCACTGTCCAAGACAACAAGCGCATTCAACGCCGTCGCAACCAACGCCGCCGGACACATCAGGCCGCTCACTAGTGGCGTCAACGCAGGGTTTTTCTGCAGATTTCCCAAACTCCAAACCATCCCATTCTGCACGTCCCCAACAATCACATCTCCATTTCTATCAAAAGCCACCGCAGATACAACCAAACTCAAAGCGTTCTTCAAGCGAAGACCAAAACTGTCCACTTGCGTCAAAGGAACAAAGTCACTATTGAATATCCTCAACGTGAAACTAGCTCGAAGTCGCTCCACGATTGCGATGTTTCCCGAAGCTCTACAAGAAGCAACCGAACGCGGATGCATCAGTTCTTTTAAAACGACTCTATTAGCTAAAACCACGCCGGAAGAAAAGTCAATTACGATTTGGTTTAAGGTTCCCATCTGTGCATCAGTCACTAAAACACGTCCATGGTTGTCCACATCTACACCCCAAGGCAGTTGAAAACCTCGAACGGTTGCCAAAGGTTGGCCTTCGGACGTTAAGACTTTAAATGACTGGTCACCAGAATCAGTGACCAAG
The DNA here is from genome assembly GCA_021397915.2 of Tor tambroides. Classification (NCBI taxonomy): domain Eukaryota; kingdom Metazoa; phylum Chordata; class Actinopteri; order Cypriniformes; family Cyprinidae; genus Tor; species Tor tambroides. The sequence goes on from JAFVLL020007617.1 coordinate 10,543, forward strand.
ATGTGTCCAGATTTGGTCAATGCAACATCTAGAGGGTAACAGATGTCAGATGACCCTCCAAAGGCGTTTAAAACAGCTCCTTGTGCATCAAAAACAACGATTCGTTTTTTAGCATCGTGCACCACTAGGATCTGTCCTGATGTTTCGTCCAAAGCCATTCCAGTAGGGTTAACCATCGTCCCCCATCCTCCAAAAGCAAAACGGAGACATAACGTCCCCCAACCCAAGCTTTCAGTCCATTCTTGATGATCAGAGAACGATTTGGGACGAGATTCACACAGAAGAAGCTCTTGGAGATCTGAAAAAGCACGGCATTCAGAAGTGCTCCCAATGTCCCACAGTTTCCTACAAAAAGGACACTCTAGTTTCTGATGGACAGGGTTGGATAAAGCGCAGATGCATTTAAGACAAAGCACATGGCCGCAGGGAAGATTTCGGGCCGTTTGGTCTCGCCTCTGCAGAGAGAAACTCTCAAAACACACTTTGCACTCCAGTAGGTTCGACTGGATCTCTGTTAGGACGTCCTCTGCTCTCATATGCGTCTTGGACATCTTGTGGTTTATATAAAAGCTGGTCTTATGAATGGCAAAAGGGCTGAAGGGATGAGAGAGGAGGCTTTACAACAGCAGCCTGTAACGGATAAACATGATCATGTGACTGTATAAACATGAGCTGAGAGACTGTACTGCCCTCCTGTGGTGAGAAGGTAGAAACAATTCATACATGAACAGCAGAGAAACCTGTCAACATGTTCATATGAAGACATTTTTACTATTAGAATTGAAAAAAATCTTATATGCATATACAAATGTAAGTATATTTAATTTACCTTTTAATCTACATGATCTATAATGAAGATTATGTCACAATGATACCACAAATATACAATATTTTTTATCTATATATTTTGCATAAAGGAAATAGTCTATATATTCACTGTGACATCATTCATTATAATCATAAAATTGTATAACAGCAATAATAATCTATATTATTACCATCAATATTAAGCATTACAAAAGTAAGAATTGTATAAGAGCAATTAAAATGTATATTATTACTATTAATAACAACAACAACGATTACAAATACTTTTAAATTATATAATTCAAATTTAATTATAGAAATTGAATTACTATTATTATTATTGAATTTAGTGGGTAAATGTCCTTAATTGTCCTGCAAATTGCACAACAAAGCATGGTCCTAAAAGAGTGTTTCTGAAATATGAGCTGGTTTTGTGAGGTTGAGACGTGTCTATTTCTGTCTGACATCTGACTCCATGGGTTCGTAGAGCTGGTCAAATGAGCTCAGCGTCCACCAATGCAGATCACAGCTGTCCTGTGCCAAAAACACTCATACAGTCACAGTCACATCAGTTATTTCCACAGTATCCTCCAGCGGGTCATAAACCTTCAGTCATACTTCACACACAAGTGATGTTTCATTCAAATATAGTTGGGATTGAATGTTAAAGCACACACTACTATTAGGTTGAACTGAATCACCAAGCCTGCATTTATTTGATCCAAAGTACAGCAAAACAGAAAAATTTTGAAATATTTTACTATTTAAAATAACCATTTTCTATTTGAATATATTTTAAAATTTAATTTATTCCTGTGATGCAGCGCTGAATTTTCAGCATCATTACTCCAATCTTTAGCGTCACATGATCCTTCAGAAATCATTCTAATATTCTGATTTGCTGCTCAAAAAACATTTATTATTATTATTATGTTGAAAACAGCTGAGTAGAATTTTGTCAGGTTTCTTTGATGAATAGAAAGTTCAGAAGAACAGCATTTATCTGAAATAGAAATCTTTTGTAACATTATAAATGTCTATCACTTTTGATCAATTTATATATTTATATTTTATATATATATATTTTTTATATTAAAGAAAAGTATTAATTTCTATAATTTCTCCTAATATAACTAAATAATATTAATAAATATTTATTATTATTATTAGAAATTTAGTAATAATTGTATAATAACTTATTTTATTATCATAATTATATTATAATTTATTTATATTTTTTATAAATTAATTTAAATAACATTTATTATACAAACTTATGAAATGGCATCTGATGATGATCTGGCTGCAACATTTTTGTTTCTGAGCAGACAAACAAATGACTTATTGTGTTGGAAATAATAAAAAAATACAGGAAAATACAAAATCACGAGAAACATGAAATTTAATGGCAAAATTCAGTTACATCCCAAGTAGCTGTATGTAAATTGTGAGCAAAACAAACACATAAACAAACATCATATATTGAAAAGCTGCAAAGTTCAGTCAAGTTGTGCCATTCTTCACTGAAAACTAGTTGTTTAATATCACTGAAAGACACAGAATCATTTACAATTTACGTGAAATGCAAAAATCGGGACAAAAAGGCATTGAAATGTTTCACAGTGGCTAAACAGACACACAACACGAGAGTTTGGCAAACGGATATGAAGCTTCATCTGCAGATCGTCACATTAATACAGAAACACTATTCATTCACAGGACATGGGGTTTGATTATGAACACTAGTCGTTGATAAATCAACCAACACTTGTGTCAGATTCCTACAGAACTGAGGAAACAGTGAGTGCAAATCATTTCAGTCTGTGGATACTGCAATTAAACCAGATCACACTTACATCAGCCACACCGCTCTCTAGTGATCAGAGCAGGAGAAACACTAATGCACAAAACACACACACACACAGATATAAAGGTAACAGGTGATAGTTATTGAAACATGCAGGTACACGATATCCGTGTTAACTTGAATACTGCTGGAAGGGTGATGATCAGGATCATATTAACATCACAGACATGCAAAACTAAACACTACAGAAGCTTATTACCACTGAGGAATAAAACAATAAAAACAGACTTTTTCATCTCACAATTCTGATGTTTTCATTTATTTCTTTACAAGTCTGACTTTTTTCATAAATAATGTTTTTTATTTTTTTTGCCTTTCTCTGCACTGTATTTAAATTGTATTTCTGTATTTATACAATTACATTTTGAACTGTGCAAATGTAGATGCAAGAAAAATGTCAAACGTGAGACTGATAAATATGAACTGTGAGAAAAAAATCTAAATGGCAAGAAAAAAAGTCAGAAATATTACAGAAAAAAAAAATCTGAATTGAAAAAGCCAAATGCAAGATTAAAAAAAAAAAAAAAATCTAAAACAATCTGAATTGTGCGTCCGAAATACGATAGAAAAAAAAAATCAAAATTGTGGGAAGAAATTCAGAAATGTGAGGGAAAAAAAAAAAAAAAAAAAATCAGAATTGTGAGAAAGTCAGAATTGAAAGATGTAAACTTTTGAGGGGAATGCAATTTAGAATTTTTTTTATGTAATTAAATGTGAATTTTACTTGAATATTGTCATAAATGAAAGATGAAAAAAATAAGAACTGTGACAAAAAGTCAGAAATGTGAGATGAAAAAAAATGCAAGAAAACAGTCAGAATTGTGAGAAAAAATCTAAATGGCAAGAAAAGAAGTCAGAAATATGACAGAAAAAAAAATTTGAATTTGAAATTTGAAAAAAGTCAAACGCGAGATAAAAAAAAAAATTAACTGTAAGAAAAAATTCTAAAACAATCTGAATTGTACGTCCGAAATGTGAGAAAAAAAATAAATAAATAAAAATTGTGGGAAGAAATTCAGAAATGTGAGGGGGGAAAAAAAAAAACAGAATTGCGAGAAAAAAGTCAGAATTGAAAGATGTAAACTTTTGAGGTGAACGCAATTTAGAATTTATGTAATTAAATGTCAATTTTACTTGAATATTGTCATAAATGAAAGAAGAAAAAAATCAGAACTGTGACAAAAATGTGAAACGAAAAAAAAATGCAAGGAAAAAGTCAGAATTGTGAGAAAAGTCATACATGAGAAAAAAAATCTGAATTGCGAGAAATTCAGAAATGTGACCTTTTTTATTTTGACAAGCTTGTTTCCTCCAAGGAATAAAAAAAAAAAAGCAATTGTGACTCTCTCACATTTTTCTCTGAATTCTGATTTTTTTCTTCTCATATTTCTGACTTTTTTCTTGCATTTGCAGGTTTATATCTTGCATTTGCAAAAAAAAAATTTGTAAGATGTATCTCTTAATTCGAGAAAAGAAAAGTTAGAATTATAAGATGCAAGCTCAAAATGACAAGAAAAAAAGTCAGAATTGTGAGATTAAAATGTTGTAATTATTTTCAATTTTATTCCATGGCTGAAAAAAGTTTCCATAAAAACGATTCTCTCTGGTGAGAGCACTGAAAACGGCAGCAGCTGTTGAACGTCACTGGAGAAGCAGAAACGCTCTAAAAACAAACATCACACGAACAAACACCCTGCGCTTCAAACCCTGAAAGTGCTTTCGGTGAGATTCATCTCTAGCAGGATTCCTTTAAAGCAGCTTAACCTGGAAACATTCAACTCGTGAACAGATGCAGTCAAACACTGGCCAAAACTCAGCCTTACCGCACTAAAGTCAACATGAAACGCCACTCGCAAACCACTTTACCTCTCTAGTACATTAGCGTTCGAAGTTTGGGGTCAGTAAGGGTTTTTGTTTTTAAGAAATGAATACTTTTATTCATCAAGGATGCATTAAATTGATCAAAAGTGACAGTAAAGATATTAATAATGTTACAAAAGATCTCTCTTTCAAATAAATGCTGTTCTTTTGAACTTTCTATTCATCTGTGAATCCTGAAAAATAAAATGTATCACAGTTTCCACAAAAATATTGGGCAGCACAACTGTTTTCAACACTGATAATAATCAGAAATGTTTCGTTGCATATTAGAATGATTTCTGAAGATCATGTGACACTGAAGACTGGAGTAATGATGCTGAAAATACAGCTTTGAACACAGGAATAAATTACATTTAAACAGATATTCACATAGAAAATGGCTATTTTAAAGTAGAATAATATTTAGCATTTTCACTGTATTTTTGATCAAATAAATGCAGCCTTGGAGAGCAAAAAATACTCTTTCAAAAAATAAAATAAAATCTTAACAACCCCAAACTTTACATTTACATTTTGATGATTGATCATCACTTAAAGAAGATTATTTAAAAGAACATGCACCGGCAAAATGCACAATAAGAACATGTTTGAAGAAGGTAAAAAGGGACAATTGTTGACTTTAAAATATGTGATAATTTGTAGACTCATTATGATATGAACATAATCTGAAATACAGCCAATACAGCAGTCACACATGCGACTGAAAACACCATGACGCACAGCACTGCTTGGGATCTAACCTGGTTAACCAGTCTCTGTGGTTAAAGTCAGCTCGCTAACTAAACACCGGACACACAGTATTGCCTTTTCAAAGGGTCTCGCAGCGCTGCAAACCTGAGCCAATCTCACCCTTCATCATCATCACAGTCATCTGAAGTTCCCTCCGCTAACAGGAGCGACACATGTGCAAAAGATCCCGTCTAAAAGCCTTTCAGAGGCAGCTTTATTTCTCCAAGCCGTTGATGCTTCGGTTATTTCCAGAGTCTCTCCGTTTCCTGGTGGAAGATGTTGTTGTGCTGTCCGTCTCAAACTCCCCTACAGCACAAATGCATCACAATGTGACAGAAAACACTGGCATGCATGTTTGAGTTCATGCACAGAATGCATAATGCATGCATGTTTGCAGAGATCTACAGGGAAAAAAAATTACTTGACTGGACATGTTCACAACTGCATAATGATATTTTACAGTTTGTGCAGGATATATCTGGTATACTGTGCATTGCATTCAAAGCTACTATATGCATTGACTATTAGGGGTTTTATCATTACCTACAACTAAAACCATAAAAAACTGAAATTAAATAAAATATTTAAAAAATATAAAAACAAAGGAAAAAAAAAAACTGCACTTAAACTTAAAAATAAAAATGCAAAAATAAAAACTAATTCAAAATATTGAAAAAATATCTAATAAAATATGACATGATGGAAATTATATCTAATGGAAATGACAAAAAACCCCAACAAAATCACCAAAACTTTAACTAAAATTAAGAAGGAAATGGAAAATACAAAAATAAAAACTAATTCAAAAGATTTTTAAAAATGACATCTAATAAAAATTACAGAAAAAAAAGTTACTAAAACCTTAAAATGAAAAAAAAATTGAAAATACAAAAATAAAAACAAATTCAAACTATTAAAAAAAATGATATCTAACGAAAATGACAAAAAAAACTAAATTACTAAAACTTTTAAATTAAAATTGGAAAATACTCAAATATAATTCAAAATATTAAAAAACTATATCTAATAATAATAATAATAATAATAATAATAATAATAATAAATAATAAATAATAATAATAAAAAAACAACCCAACCAAATTAACTGGGGGAAAAAAAAAAAAAAAAAAAAACTAATTTAAAATACAAAAAAATGATATCCAATAAAAATGACAAGAATGACTAAAACGTTCTAATCAAAATGAAAAATACAATAATAAAACTATTTCAAAATATTAAAAAAACAACAATAAAAACACAACCTGGATGATCTAATAAATTTGCCAAAATGTGCAAAAATATGCTTGACTTGTCCTTCCATTTCCAATGTGACAAATGCCCTTATTATATATGAAAATCAAATCAAATAGTATGCACTATACAGTACGTACTGTGCAGTAAGCAGTATTCTAGTATTAAAAACATCAGTCTGTCTGCTTGTCAGCCATGTGTTTCTGCTAGATCACCACAAGAGGTCATGACACTACAGCTTAGATTCAGTGTTTTTGTAAGCTGCCATTACAATAAAAAAGCATTAATAATCAACACACTGTTATAAAGTCTGTGAATGATGTTTTTTACCTCTGCATTCAGTCACACCGTCTCCCGGCTCCATGTAAATACTGTCCTCACACTCAGAGAAGCTCTATAGAATCAAAATATCACATGATTTAGACTGCAAAACCCTTAAGATTGACTTAAATACTGTAAACATCAGCTTTAGATTCATATTTAAAGTGTTTGAGGTCACAATTGATACTTGCAGAAGAAAAGGAAGCAGTGAAGAAATTATATAAATGTGACCCTGGAGCACAAAACCAGTCATAAGGGTCAATTTTTGGAAAATGATATTTATACCTCATCTGAAACCTGAATAAATAAGCTTTCCATTGATGTATGGTTTGTTAGGATCGGACAATATTTGTCTGAGATACAACTATTTGAAAATCTGGAATCTGAGGGTGCTAATAAATCTAAATATTGAGAAAATCACCTTTAAAGTTGTTCAAATGAAGTTCTTAGCAATGCATATTACTAATCAAAAATTACATTTTGATATATTTATGCTAGGAAATTTACAAAATATCTTCATGGAACATGATCTTTACTTAATATCCTAATGATTTTTGGCATAAAAGAAAAATG
>JAFVLL020007620.1:0-12249 GCA_021397915.2 Tor tambroides
TATAACATTAATGTTTTTTTCCCCTTTTAGGCTGATGCAGGATTAAGAGGGTCCGGCCAGGAGCGTTTGGCCCCCGATCGGCTTTTACCAGGCCAGGAGAAGCCCTCCCTCTCTCTCCCACCGTACCTGGGTCCAGCTCATCCTTTCAGTGTGACCCCGAGTGCTCTGATGCAGGACCCGCGTCTGCAGACCCAGTCAGTACAGCAGCCATCGCTCACAAACTCTCACCTGCCCATCCGACAGCGCTCTGTCACTCATCCGCTGTTCCTCTCTCTCTCTCAGCTTGTCCCGGCAGGTTCCTCACATGATGCTTTCAGGAGCTCAGGAGGAGTTTGTTCGCGATGGCTTTCGCCCGTATGCCTCCGTGGATGAGCTGCGCATGCCTTTAGGGCTCCCTCTTGGGATCAGCCCAGGAACTGCAGCCGACGCTCTGGCGTACTTTCACTCAGGATACTTGCCTCACCCCTCGCTCGCTTCATACAGGTGTGTGCTGCAGTTTTGCTGTTTCTTTTGAAGAAACCTTACAATATTAGACATCAGAAGAAATTTGTTATATCTTAAGCAGTGCTGGGTAGTAACTGATTAAATGTAATCTGGATTACGTAATCAGATTCCAAAAATTAAGTACTTGTAATTAGTAGGGGTGTGACGATAAATTGATTCGTGGATGGATTCGACAATTTTCCGAATGCATCGCGATTCTCTCTGGAAACGATTCTAAGCTTAGTTTTAACAGAAGATGCCACTGTGTGCTTTAGAAACAGCCATACTCTGCTTGCTTCTAGTTCCTTACACACACACACCACTTGAATATAAAATAATCATGCATAAAGTTCGAAAAGGTTGAAGTGAATTACAGGAGTGTTCACAGTGGGCTGTTTACATTAATTTCGAGTCATAAAAGCCGAGGTGCAAGTACATTTAACCACTTACGTTACTCTTACCACTTACGCCTAGAGTGCCATCTGCTGTTAAGAACTAAGCTCAGAATCGATTCCAGATAGAATCGCGATGTATTTGGAAAATCCCAGAATTGATCCACGAATCGATTTATCGTGGCACCTCTAGTAATTAGAGTATATTACATTTCATAATGCTCATAATCAGATTACACATACTTTTGTATGTATTACATGATTACATATTATTCACACAATGGCAGTAAATTTTTCTTATTTTATTGAGTCTCCCTAATTCTTCTTTTTTCCTCTTTTAAATTTTCCTTTCTTAAAAGTCCTACTGCGTGTCATACCACATGGCTTTGACTATATTCACAAATGTCGTGTAAATAAGATTCCGGAAGTCTGGACAACTATATTTCAAACCTTGAAATGTCATTGCTGTTTCATGTTTATTCATTTTTGCTCATAATCCTTCTGAAATGACATTAGTTTGTCCACAAGGTGGCGACACTGTCTGAGTCATTTTGCAATTGAAAATAAGACAGAGAAGACAGAAAAACAATAAACTACAAGTTTATAACAAGTTTGATAAAAAGTAATCTGAAAGTCGAAAAAGTTGTCAGAATACATTACCTAAAATGAGTAACCTAGATTACATTGCTAACTACAGTTTTCATCATGTAATCTGTAATCAGTAACAGACTACAATTTATAAGTAATTTCCCTAGCGCTAATCCTATGCCCAAGTATACTTCAGTTTTGACGCGAACGCTTAGCATTTGCAGCAGTACACACTTGTTGCCTTTCGAAGTCTATTTGATATTGTGCACAAACAGGTGATTGTCACATGCGCACTAGAAAGATTTATCTTTGTACGGTAATTGTGATATTTCGTACTCAATTAAACATATTATTTTCATACTCTTTTAAACTAAAGTTGCGTGTATCTATTAACTGTTTCGGTTTGTTGTTGTTCCACCTCATCTGTCTCTTTTTCTGTGAAACAATTATCTGGAAAGGGGCACCACCTTGTGGACAAACTCATTTTCAGTAATTTCAATGGGAATCTATGCAATCCATCAAAAAAATTTCCCCACGCAGATTTCGCATCGGGTTCATTTGCTCATGCATATTTGACACGTTGTCCAGCAGAAAGCTGCTTGTTTTTAAAGCAGTATCTGTTTGAGCTGCGCTTCATACATCACTGCACTACAAATAATAGACAATTATTGTCGCCAAAATTTTGTCCGAAGTGTACTTTAATTTTGACGCGAATGCTTTTAATGCAAAATACAGCCAAACTCAGAGCCTTTCATAGTGTAATCCGTTTGTTACTGTGTAAACAAGCACTGGACACATGAGTACTAGAAAGATTCATACTTGTCCAGTGTTTGCGCTATTTCTCTCCAGAAGTTATAAATGATAAAAATATCTTTATACTCTTCTAAACTAGTGTTGCTTGTATCTCTGTCAGTTGTTCTTACATCTCTAGTAGTTTACTGTTTTTCTGTCTTCTCTGTCTTATTTTCAATTGCAAAATGACTCAGACAGTGTCGCCACCTTGTGGACAAACTAATGTCATTTCAGAAGGAATCTATGCGATCCAGAATTTCATGTGAGGGTGAAAAAATTTGCATTGGGTTCATTCACCATGTTGGGTTTGAAAGTGATTTCTGATTGAGCTGCACTACTGATCGCAAAAAACTGAACTGTTTTGCCCACTAAATGTTGGCAAAATTTCACTCAAAATATACTTTCATTTTGATGCGAATGCTTAGTGTTTGCATACAGCCGAACACACAGCCATACAAAGTATAATACATTTGTTAGTGTGCGCAAGCACAGGCGCTTGACGCATGCACTTTAAAAGATTCATCCTTGTCCTGTGTTTGCGCTATTTCTCTCCAGAAATTATAAGCGATAAAAATATTTTCGAACTCTTTTAAACTAGGGTTGCATGTATCTCTTAACTGTCAAAAAGGTGTTGATTGTATGTCCAGTAACTTGTTGTTGTTCTATCTCTTCCATCTTTGTCAACTGTGAAACAACAACTCGGACAGTGGCGCCTCCTTGTGGACAAACTAATTAGTGTAAAAAAAATTTATGCACATGTGCAAGATGAGCGTGCGAAGTGTGGTTAGAAAAATCTGGCTGTGCCAGATACAGGACGCAAAGTAATATGCTGATGATGAAATTTACTTAACGCACACTGTACACTTACCTTACTCGTAAAAAAAGTATCATTTGGGTTTAGTAGTATTGGTTGGTTCAGGGGCCTAATTGAACTAATTGTTTCAGTAGGAATTTCACAATGAGTTCTTTTGATCTTGCAAATTTGCCAGGTTGTGCTGATTTAATAACCAATATTACTCCATAGATTATCTAATGAAACGCACCTCACAAACATACAGTTTTTGCCTGTTAACAGCATAACGTGGCACTAACGGCACTAAGGTCATGTATTCACTAAACTCTTTCTCAGGGTAAAAAATGTGTGAAAAATGCTTTGGATAAGTGTCTGCCAAATGCATACATGTAAATATTTATCTCAATAACTATTTTTGTACATATCCTCTGATCTGGTCGTTGCTTATATTACACCACAGTTATCACATTGCTGATAGTTGCTGATAGATGATTCAAATGTTTGGTTGCGAGCGCAGATATTTGACCTTAGTGTTACACCACCAGAGATGGTTGGTTGCTTTATAGGGATTTTTTGTTTTGTTTTGATGATGCTTATCTTTCTCAGCATGTATTTTAGTTGAACTATTATAGATTATAATGAAATGGCATGAAGTATTTCAAACTGTATTAATATATTTGTGTAACTCTGAACCATCGGATCAGCTCAGCTGTTCTGTGTTTGAATGTTTGGCATGCTGTCTTGTCTCCTGCACATGATTTAATGGCTTTAATGAGGGAAGTGAACCTCAGGCTTGGACACACACACACACACACACACACACACACACACACACACACATATGAACAGATGTACTCCTGTCTGAGAAGCAAGATCCCGAGATAAAATACACACACATATCTGAACATATGTATGTATGTCAAGTCTGTTCTTTTTTTATATTAATTAATATAATCTATTTAATTAATAAATATGTGCATAAAGGTATTGAAATTAATGAAATATTAATACTGCATAATATTTTTGATCATTTTCCACCCTCTCACTGAACCAAAGAATTAAATCTAATGTTTTTGCTACTGTAATACATATATTTGTTATTACTAAATTGTATTTATTATATATACATTATTATAGATTAATTTAATTAAGTGATTATAATTATTAAATACTTATTTAACTGCAGTGATTTTGTGCATTTGTGCTGCATAACAGACAACCATTTTCCACCCAGTCATTGAACCTGTTTCTGCTACTGTACCTTTTATTATAAAATATATTATATTATATAATATAATTGAATATTTATTATGTATTACAACAGTATTTTTATTTGTTATTAAATTGTGATTAATTAATGTTTAATTATGTAAAACATTAATTCTGTCATTTACGTAGAGTTATTAGATATTTATTTATTTATTGGATATTACATATTTGAATAATTTTATATACATTTTATACTGCATATTTATATTATATATTATATACAATACTTATGACCATTTTCCACCCTCTCACTGAACCCAAGAATTACATAGGCTATTTTTGCTGCTGTGCATATTATTAAATATAATAAATATATTTAATTATTTATTTATACCAGCATCTTTATAATTAATGTAAAGGTGGGCAGTCATAATGTTCTTATGGTTCTGATGTTAATACATTATAATCTCTGAGTGAGACGTTTGTGCAGCTTCGTTTCAGTATTTGATCTGAATGGATGTCTTTATAGTCTTTGATTTGAAAAGCGCAGGGAATGTCCTGTTCTGTCAGATATATGGACAGTCTCTTGGTTTGATCCTCTTTTGTCATCTCTCTTTCTTTCTCTCTCTCTCTCTCTCTGTCCGTCTGAATAACACCCTCAGCGTGTGTCGTTGTGGTGGTGAGACTGCACTGACAGAAATAGGCAGTGCTGTTCATGTGGCAGGGCCAGAGAGCAGAGGTTAATGAACGAGCCGGTTATTTATAGAGGCATTAATTAGCTGCTCTCTCTGTCTCTGCTGCTTCCTGTGGCTGATCAGGATGGAGGACTATTACGGTCTGTCCGCCCTCCGCTCGCATTACTACCCGCTTCCGGAAGGGGGAACCCTGCCGGCCCTCCACCCGTCTGCTGTGCACCTGCCCATGCCGGGTGTCTTTTACCCTCCTGACATCGCACACCAGTCGCTGTCAGCACTGCACTCTGAGAGGTACATAAACAAACACACACACACACACACACACACACACACACACACACACTACACATGTACAAGATGGAATGAATAATTATAGTGGCTGCAACTTGCACATTGAATCCCTTATTCGTCGTCTTCAACTGATATAGACAACACAAAAAAAAAAAAAAAATGGTGTAGAAATTGTTTCACTCAAAAATTGCCAGTAAATTACAGAGAATTACAAAGGATTACAGAGAAACAGCTTGTAAAACATTGATTTAAAACATACTCTAATAATTTTTGTTTTATTACAAATTCGGGGAAAAAAAGTACAGTGTGGACTGTTTATGCATTATCTTGTAGATCATTTATTTTAATTATGTAACATTTGAATCATTTAAATGTATAAAATTTCATGTATTATACTTCTATCTTATAATATTTGATAACATTTAGACATTACATATGTAATATATTTATTAATTTGTCAAATATTAAATATATTTTTCATTTTATTTTGATTAATCTATATATTACATGTTAACTACTTCATATATAATACATATAATTATTCTATATTTATATAGAATTTAGATTTTTATCATCTATATTTATACCAGTGTTTTAAATTGTGATTAATTTTAATAATAATAATTATTAAATTATATATTTAATAATATTATAATTATATAGATTAAAAAAATTGTAATTATTTTATACATCTATTCATACTACACATGTAATGGATATCCAAGATAGAATTAATAATTATACTAGTTGCAAGGTGAAGATTAATATTAATATCCCTTATAATTTCAACTGTCGTACATTTGTTTTCTCCAACTGATTACTGACTTCAGACTTTTTATGGATAATTTTATTATCTATTTACTTTATGTATTTTATTTTTATTAGATTTAATTTAAATGTAACATTTTAAAGTAATATTTATTTATATTTAATCTAATATTTACTGACATTAAAATATTACATTTTATATATTAATTTTATTTTATTAATTAAATGTGTTATGTGTAATGTAGGGTAATTATTCATAGTCATACCATCTCAGGCTAATTTACCTTTTTTTCAGCAAAGGGCTGAATGCTCATTTGCATAACATTAAACTCTACTCACTGATTCTTTAATTGAGTGGTAATTATGTGTGTAAATACGATCATTCCGAAATCATCATATGATATTCTTCCATATATCACACACACAAACATCACCTTGACACACATACACATGCTCTCGCTGACTTCCTCGTCCTCCGAAGCAAACATCATCAACACTCTCCCATTCCTGCGGCCTCTCGCTGAGTGTATTTCTCTTGTTCCTGTCGAGAGTGTTGCATCTCACACCATTTGTGTTTGTGTGTGTTTCGACCCTCCGCAGGCTGCAGATGGAAGAGGAGCTTCGCCAACAAGAGAGGGAACGAGAGCGAGAGAAGGAGAGAACGCGTGAAATCGAACGAGAGCGGCAGTGGGAACAGGAGGTTCAGAGAGAGAAGGAACGAGAGCTGGAGATTAAAAAAGAGCGAGGCAGAGATATCCAGGCAGTCAAGGCTGTGGAGAAACGCCACCTGAGCCACGAGCCGCCAACCAACCCGCATTTGATCTCGCAGCCTCATCCGTACACACACCGGCCACCCGTGAAGGAGCGAGGCAAGCTGGAGGAGAGACTCGCTGCTAACAGAGCAGGTATGATAGTGAGAGATCCAAAAACACAACAAAACAAACAATATTAGCAATGTTCTTCTGTAAAACACAAAAGAAGATACTTCAAAGAATGTTCATGCTGTTCCAATGAAAGTCAATGGGGTCCAAAACTTTCAAGCTCCAAAAACCACATAAAAGTAGTTCATCTGAATCCATTTGTATGAGGAACAGATTAAAATATAAGCTATGCACGTTCATAAGATGTGCAAGCCAATGACGTTTGATTTGTGATTAATAAAGATGGTAATATGGGTTTATAATGATGCAAAAGTGAGTAAATGATTCATTTTTGGGTGAACTATCCCATACATTTTGCCATCAAGACTTTAAAACCTCTATCCTCATATGAGAATGAAAATGATAATTGCATAATTGAGATATAAAAATGTCAAAGGCTACAAATGTAAAATAATATCATGATATTTTGGCTATTGTTATAATACATTAATATTCAAATTATAGTATAATGGAAAATATACACTACTGTTGGAAAGTTTGGAATAATTAAGAATTTTTTTTTTTTTTCAAATATTTTTGAAAGAATTCTCTTATGCTCACCAAAGCTGCCATTATTTGATTAAAAACAATACTAAAAACAGTAATAATGTGAAATCTTATTATATTTTAAAACAACTGTTTTCCATTGCAATGTTTTAAAATGTAATCTATTTCTCTGATGCAAAGCTGAATTTTCAGCATCATTATTGTAGTCTTCAGTGTAACATGATCCTTCAGAAATTATTCTAATATGCTGTTTTGTGGCTCAAGAAATATTTCTAATTATTATCAAATTGAAAACAGTTGTCCAGCTTAATATTTTTGTGCAAACTGTGATAAATGTGCATTTATTTGCAATTTTGTAACATTATAAATGTCTTGAATAATTTAATGCATTCATAATATATTATTAATTCTTTTTAATTAATTGTTTTATTTTTAATTAATCTATATATTGTATATAGATTACTTCAACTTAATTACATTTAAACATTAAATATTTAATTAATTTCAGTAATTTTATGCATATCCTTGTACTGCAAACTTTTATACATACATTTTTTTCTATATTTTATTAGTGTTTTTATTTTTAAATTACGTGATTAATTTTAATAATATTTTTAAATATATGTAGTAATTATTATTAAATTATATGAATATATATTTAATAATATTGTAATTATATACATTAGGTTTATTACATGCAATTATTAAATAAAATATTTATAAAATTTTGTCTATTTATTATCTGTTTACTTATTTAATTTAACTTAATTAAATTACATATATAATATTTTAATATTTTATAAAAAATATTCATTATTATTAATATTACTGTTAACCTGCTATCTTTCTCTTTCCTATATTCATCGATATTCAAAACATCAACTATGTTTTTACCAAAAACTTCACCACAATTTGTTTACAGCCTCGCAATCACTTTTTTTCCAGCATTTTTTGAAATAGAGAACATTTGTAGCATTATACATATCTTTACGGACACTTTAGAATTATTTAATGCATTCATAAAATTATTATTTAAAAAATCTTACATCTGTTTTAAGACATCATTCACTTTATTTACTTCTGAGTTGCATAAGTTACTTATTGCACATTTCATGCAGCTGATTTCATGAATATTCAACATTTAAATTATGATTGATGTTCACTGCAATCCTGTGTTTAATTTCTCTGTAAACCCATATTACCTGCAGCCTCAGTAACTGATTGCATCGCTCATGGCTAATCAGTAATTAATATAGTCTGATGAATCATCTATCACCCTATTTTCCTGCATCTGGATGGATCTGTGTTTGGAGAAACCCAAAGGATGCCAGCTGTTAAACATGATTTGGTTGCAGTCTCAGTGAAGTCAGAGGGTTTGATGGTTGCTCTCCATAATTGTATAACAGGAGATGAATGAGAGCATTCAGGTGAATCCCATGATTCATGAAGAAAACACCCTCATGCTCACACATGAACTACTTTAAATGGTTTGAGGATCCATTACGACGGTCTCTTTACAAACCCTTCATCTCTCAAACACCTGGAGAACTTCTCTCCTCTTCTGCTTTAGATTGTCATTGTATGTCGGAGTTCAGAACCATATTCAAAGCATTTGAAGATCGCTTCTGAACCAAGTTACTGTTAAACACAGCTGAAACTAAAACTGTTAAAAATAGATTTTGTCAATTGAGAGATAGCGGGAATAAAATAAAATGTACATTTTAATTGGATGGAAAAACCTAAATGTGTTTAAAAAAAAACGTAAAAGTAAGCTGAGGTAATAAAATGACCAAATAAATAAATGAAAGCTAAATATGAATATTTAAAAAATGCACTGATGAAAAAAAAAAAAATTTAAAAATGTGAAAATTGTATTTACTACTTTAAAAAACAAAAATGACAATTAGAAATATTTCCTTGGCAACTAAAATAAATAAATTAAGCTGAAGTATTAAACTAAAACTGTAATAACAAAAAAATAAATAAATAAAGCTAAAGAGAAAAATAAAGAAAAAAATTTAAAAATGCATTTAACAAATTTACTAAAACCTAAACTTAAACAAAAAAAACTTAGAAATATTAGAAAGAAATATTTAAATATAGAAATATAGCCTTGGCAAATAATGGAAAAAGTTGAAATTGAAAGTACTAAAACTGAACTAAAAATAAATTAAAGTTAAATAAAATAACATTAAAAATATTTTTAGACATCAGAAATATTGCCTTGGCAACTAACTGAAATAAGTTTAAGTTGAAGTTAAAGTTGAAGGACTAAAGTCGAACTAAAAATAAATGAAAGGTAAATCAAATTAAATTCAAAATATTTTTTAATATTAAGGAAATAAAAGAACTTAAACTAAAATTAAAATGAAAACCGAAAATGTAAAAATCAAAGCTTAGCACAATAATTGTATATAAATAATACTATATTTCTGAAGACAAGCAGTGTTCTTCATAATAATGTATCATGTAAGATGTTGCTATTTTTGGTCCTTCTATTATATTTACTACATATTAATGAAATATTTACAGCTGTTCTGCTTTGAGAAACTTATGTTTATTCATCTATGCATCTGTTACCTCTCAATACAGAC
This sequence comes from Tor tambroides, assembly GCA_021397915.2. NCBI lineage: Eukaryota > Metazoa > Chordata > Actinopteri > Cypriniformes > Cyprinidae > Tor > Tor tambroides. The sequence goes on from JAFVLL020007620.1 coordinate 10,033, forward strand.
AAAACCAAAGAAACGGCGCTGCTCATGGCTCAGGCTGGTCCGTACTCATCCTCAGGAGGTTCTTCATCCATCTCAACCTCAGGCCCCGGACTCTCTTCAAGCGTCCAGTTTGGAAAGAGCCACCGGCCCATGGTCACTCCCATGATGCTCCAGCGGCAGGAGGACGACGACAGATGGCTCGCCAGACAGAGAGCGCTGAAGGTGGAGAAAGCAGACAGACACAGCCAGGACTTTCAACAGCAAGACAAGCAGCAGGATGTTGGTCGAACTGCAGAACCAGCAGAACAGAGAGAGATTCACAGGTGAGTGTTAAAGGAAATTCTAGCCAAAAATCTAAATCACATGTTTTATGTGATATGTATCATCTATGATAATAATATAACTCGGTGTGTTTAATGCTTGAATGAATCTGTTTTTGAACAAATCAATGATTCACTGATTCACTGATCCATTCATAAAGACCGCTTTGTTCCTGAATGAATCAATCATTTGAACAAATCTGTTGAGTAAATGACGCAATGACTCATTTAGATATATTCATTTAGATATATATAATTTAAGGGCTAAAATCTGCCCTTATAAAGGTAAAAATGCCCCTTAAAAGTCAGTTTTGTAAAAGTCAGTATCTGTCAATGCTGTGGACTGACTATTGCACAGAAAATGAAGACTATGCAATGCTTTGGGAGTTGGATCATCTGTCCATGACAGGCTTAAACCAGCACAAAAACACACTCAGCAAAATAACGTCTAGTCACTGATGAAATCCCAGAAAATATCCAGATATGATTTTTTTCAGAATGGCACACCCCATCTGTTTCCGTCGTGTGTTATGACGCTGCCCTCTAGTGGTGCTCCGCTGAAATGTTTTCTGTGTTTTAGGTTCGGCGTGGGTGTCAGAGACATACCTCCACCCCTGGGGGCGCCACCGCCTCTTATCACCCCCAAACCTCTTCCTCGAGACCCGCACCCCTCTGCTCCCACGCCCAGCAGCCTCTGGAACCCTGTCTCCCTCCTCAGCTCGCCCTCCGACCGCCCTCTGTCCCACATCCGTCCTTACTCAGGCCACAGCAGACCAAAAGCTCCTGAAGAGGACGTCAGGCCCTCCTCCATGCGGGTCAGCAGCCTGCTGGAGCCTGGCAGATACCTGGCAGAGCTGGACAAATCCACCCGCGGCTTCCTGAACCAGCAGAGGGCCGCCTTCTCCCAACTGGGAGACAGCAGGCCACCCCAGGGACCCGCTCTGGACAGGACAGACCCCATGATGGTGTATGACCAGGCTCTCCAGCAGCACAGGAGGCTCGTCAGCAAGCTTGACCTGGAGGAGAAGAAACGCAGGGAAGCCAGAGAGAAAGGTGTGGAGTAGAAAATAAGACTGTTAAACAAAACTTGAGCTTCATCCTTAAAATGTCTTTCAATTTATCTATCAAGACAGAGAGTTCTGAAGGTGAAGAATATCTATCTATCTATCTATCTATCTATCTATCTATTATTTATCAGACAGTTCCGAAGGTGGAGAAAGAATAAATAAATATTTATTTATTTATTTCCTTGCTTACTTACTTATCAAGCAGATTGCTGAAGGTGGAGAAAGTATATTTATTTATTTATTTATTTACCAGACACAGAGATCTGAAGATGGAGAAAATGTATTTTATTTTATTTTATTTTCCAGACAAAGAGTTCTGAAGGTGGAGAAGGTTTATTTATTTATTTGTTTAAATTTATTTACTTACTTAAACATTTGCTGAAAAGTTTGCATAAAAATAGTGGTTTATTATGTGATTATATTTAGAAATTCACAATACCATATCAGCTATTTATTTTTTAATCTATGTAATTTATTTTTGAATGTATTCAATTTATAAATATATTATAAAATATACGCGTTTATAATTGTTTTACTTATATATTCTGTTTATATTAAAGTTTATATACTTAATTTAAGTATTAAATTTAACAAAATGTCAAAATCCTGTCTGATTTTGAGTTAAATTTAGGCATAATATTTTATTGTAAAGTTAAACAAGTCAATATTCATTTTAAGATTTGCTAAAGCTTGCATGTAACAGTGTTATTAAATTAGTTATTTTAAAGATTAACTTTAAGTGAGTTTAATCTATATATATATATATATATATATATATATATATATTAGGGATGCACCGAATCCAGATTTTTGGGGTTCGGCCGAATACCGAATCCACTGTTTAAGATTCG
>JAFVLL020007622.1:0-60039 GCA_021397915.2 Tor tambroides
TAGCAAAGTCCACTAAAGGAGGTAGAGCTTTTTCACATTTGGCTCCCAAACTCTGGAATAGCCTTCCTGATAACATGCAGGGTTCAGACACACTCGCTCTGTTTAAATCTAGATTAAAGACACATCTCTTTAGCCAAGCATTCGCATAATGTGTCTCATAACCTTGTACGTCAGCTACATCTGATCAAATGCACATTATCATTCTTTTGCTTGGGTTGAACACATTTTTTGGTTGGAACAGCAGCTACGCTAATTTTGTCTCTGTTTGCCTCTGTGTTTCTGCCACAGGACTCGCATCCCGAGGCAACTAGGAATCACACAAGCTTCAATCCTGATCCGACCCTTAGGAAGATCTGAGATGACCGAACACCTGAGATGAGATGATGCCAACCCCCCCAGAGGACCTCAGATTATTCTAAACCTGGAACAACATACAAAACTACCAAATTTTGCTACAAGTTTAATCACTTAAAAAAAAATTAAGTTTAATCAATTAAAATTTAAAATAAGTTTGTTTAATCGCAAACTATAATCCCCGCAGTTGATAGTGTTCACTGTCTGTTTGATTACATGTAATTTAACTAACTGCATGATTTTCTCTATACCACTAATAACCTACTCTTAAATATAATGTATTAGCTTAAAATTTTCTGTAGATCTGCTTTGCAACAATTTGTATCGTGAAAAGCGCCTTACAAATAAACTTGAATTGAAAACTTGAATTGAATCGTGGTGCATTGATGTATTTTCCCAGCACTAATGCCAATGCTTTTGTAAAATAGAATTTTATGGCAAAATCCAAAATTGTCAATATCCAAAATGGCTGACATGGGAAAATTGGGTATCATTTGACTCGTGATTTTTTGTCAAACTATTCAGAATTTATAAGCAGAAATGGTGTTTTTTTTTTTTTGTATCTTCTGACCAGTAGGTGGTATTTGTGCCAAGTACTTGTCATACTCGCGAAGACAAGTTTCGTTTGATTTTGCTATTATTGACCTTATTCTCCAGAGAAACAAGCGCGTCACCATCTTTAGGATATTGTATTTGAACTTCCGTTTGTGTGGTAGCTCTGTATATTTCTATTGCATCACTGTCTAAGAGTAATTTAGCTGGTAAAGTGGATTTATGTATTATAGATTTATGGATTATGTATTATAGGTCAATATTGTGGCGATATAGCGTCATGACCATTTCTCAAGCTCATTGTCAAATTTGCTGTGTTTTATTTGCGAATGGTTTGCTTAATCAGCTTGAATTTGATAAATTTTTGTCAGCACAGTCTAAAGATGATTTGACTGTCGTGAAAATCTGGCAAAAAAAAGTTTTTTCGGAAATTTCGAAATGGCGGTTCACTATAGAAAACGAGGTCTAGTAAGCATAAACATGAGATAACCTTTAGGCAGTTGGTGGTTCTAGAGAGTTTCAGTTAAATTCCAAATTTGCTGCTGTTAATTATCCTCTGTGTGCAAAATTTCATAATTTCATAATTTTCGCAAGTGGTTCTATGTGCCATAAAATCAAGATTGGAAGAAGTAGAGTAATAATAAATGAACACTAATTAATACAGTTGGTTCTCACATAGCATTGTTACTTGGCCCCAGTAATAATAATGAAATATTATAGGCAAAAACACATTTATGCCATTCACTTTTTCAAAACTGTGCAGGTATATCATACCAGAAAAAAAAAAAAAAATTAAAAATAAAAATAAATAATTAAAATGAGTGTCAGGATGTAGTATGATTCCACCAGCTTTTTATTAGTTAATTCAGAAGTCATTTAACGTTTATCTATTGTAATGGGTAAATAGTTTAAGCATCATGCTTGGAAAGTGATGATTTTTTTTTTCTTCTTCTTCTTCTTTGAGACAATACTGTGCAATAGAGATGAAGATAGGATGTGGCCACATGTTGTAGAGCGAATGATTACACATAACCCAGCCACAACAAGAAACCTGTTGCTCAGCTTTGCCCAAGAGAATTATTGCAAGAAATGACTTTTTGTGGATTTCACATTTTGCTGATCACATACGCTATACTCCCAAGAAAAATGCCTTGCTGTGCTGAAAACACTCAGTACCATCTTAATGAGCTTCTACTTGCATGTAAATGATCAAGTTGCAGTAGTAAGCATTTGTTCTTGAGAATAACCTTTGTTTGTCAGGATGATACTGAATGTGCTGGCAAAACAGGCTGAACCATCTGCTATGAATTAAATTCTTATTCAGAACTTGGACTTGATGTCTTGAAAAGTGCCATGAATGTTATTCCTGACAATGATCATGAGCAATAGCAATGCTGAGTAACAGACTGGGTATTTAAGGCCAGTGCATCTTTGATGTCTCTTGTATAACATTATGGATTCACACATCTTACATTTCTCACTGCTACGGTAATTGATTCTACTGAAAATAAATTTGTACTGTAATGTTGTAGTGTTCGTCATATAGTCAAGATGATTATTTTGTACATTGTTATGCATTAGACAATAAAGAGATAAGATTTTAAAACCGTTTTATCTCAAATCAATATTTCCAACCCCATAAATATTTATGTGGCGAAAAGTTGTGTAATAATTTATCCCTTAAATTTCTCTTTGAAATGTTCTTCTTGGCCTTGAGCCACTTGCTAGGAACCTTTTTATTGCTTTTTCTCCTTTGTTTTCCACAGAAGCATTGCGTTTGGTAAGCTAATGAAATATTTCAACTCATATTAGTATTTTGTGTCCATTTATTTACTTATGTGGCAAGTAGCCATGTGAAAAGCGGAGTAATGTAGATCCAGCCATTTGTTGTCGCAATATAAACCCCTTCAGTAAGATACAAGGTCATCCTATCAGGGTTTATTTTGCAATAACAATCCTCTGGATGTAAAGTATTCCTTACATATAGTAATACTTAACACAGTTGACAGTTAGCACAGTCATAGTTGAACTAGACTTCATGAACAATACGTGGCAATTACTGCATTATCCTATTGTTACAGCATATTAAAAATATTAAGGACATATTTTTATTTACTTAATTACTTACAGTGCACAGTTTCAGTGTCTGCTAGCTGTTAGCAGTATTTATTTTTACTATACCTGTATCTTTCCCCTTTTCTTGTTCCTAATAAAAAAGAAAGAAAGAAATATTTTCAGTTCTGAGTAAAACCTGAGTAAAATCTTTTTTTTTTTTTTATATTTTCTAACCCATGTCTAATATGTTCTGTGCTTACAGGAGACACTTAAAATTACTAAATCATCTGGAGAAAGCAAAAGAAAACCTCTCATGACATCCGTGCTTTTATAATTTTTTATTTATTTATTTTTTATATTCCTAAGTTGCATCTTTCTGTGTTGTGAGACGAAATATGAAAGCCTCTGTATTCATATAGCTGAATAGAAGTTTAAATGACTAAGACTCTCAAAATCCTCGCTTCAGTAGCTCAGCTTGTTTAATTTGTTTTGACTGTCATTTTGCATCAATACGGATGCAGCAAATGCTTGATGAACATGTCTGACTTCCTGATCGGGGTGTAGGCTGTGATTTATGATGATGTAAATTATGTCAAAGCCCTTTCTATTGATTAGGGTGTTTGCTTGCGCATTTCGTTTTGTCAGCGTCAAACTAAGATATACAACAACTTTTTCTCCATGTAAACATAGAGATGAAACTCTGCAATTATGCCTCACGCAAGCTTTGCAAATGCAAACAAAAAACATCCTAATTAAAAATATGTGCTTATGTGGCAAGATTTGTGGTGAAAGAGGTCTGGAAACACACATTTAAAACCTATGAAAATTATATACGTATACTGTGTAGAGTTATTTTGGCTAGCTCTGAGATGATAAATGTCTCACAAGAGCTGTGTAAACAGTAATAAACACAGCTTTGGGTTTCTTTCAAACTTTGAAACCCATTCCATTAGCAGATTATTGAGGTTGTAACATAACATACTTTACTACACAAAAGAAATGAAGCAAGCGAGATAAATGAGCATGGTTTACAAACTGTTCCATTAAGATATAATCACACCATAACATTTTTACAGATCAGGAGTGCATAAGAGGGACGAGCAATCAGTCTGCCAGACTGAACCTCTTGCAGTTGCTTAATATCAATAAATCGGCCCTGGAGAAGGAGGCTGGCCCTGTTGACTGTATATCTCCCCTGATCTGTGAGTCAGCCCACCCAGCCATGTGGCACAGATGCAACATTAATTATCATAAAACCGCTGGCCATGTGCAGGGACTTCAAAGTGCCCAGACGTCAGTCTGAGTGACTGCAGAGAACCTCATTGTGACTAATGAGCTAGCCAAGGAGAAACAACAGCAGTAGGACAAGTGTTGGAAAACCTTCCCCAGTGACACAGAATCAATAAAGCAAACTGTAGTCAGTGTGGGAGGAATACTTTGTCTTTTTTTTTTCTTGAAATAAAGCTGGCCGTGTCTTTCCGGCAGTGGCTGTGACTTCACCAAAAAATATATGACATATTTCACCAAAAAATGAAAAATTAGCTGAAAATCAACTCACCCTCAGGCCATCCAGAAGGTAGATGAGTGTGTTTCTTCATCATATTTGGAAAAATGTTGCGTTGCATTGCATCACTTGCTCACCAGTGGATCATCTGCAGTGAATGGGTGCCATCAGAGAGTCCAAACAGCTGATAAAAACATCACAATGATCCACAAGTAATCCACACCACTCCAGTCCATTGATTAACATCTTGTGAAGCCAAAAGCTGCATGTTTGTAGGAAACAAATCCATAATTTTTAACCTCAAGTCATTGCTTCCAGCTAAAATATGAGTCCTCTATTCATAATATTGCTTTCTCCATTGAAAAAGTCATCTCTTCTGAACCAGAAGAGAAATCAAGCAAAAAAAAAAAATCAAAACAAGTATGTGTGGATTTTTATGTGAGATGGACTTTTTCACTGGAAGAAGCGTTATTATGGATTATGGACTCATATTTTGGCCAGAGGTGACAGTTTAAAGTTAAAAAATGACTTGATTTTTTATTACAAGAATTCAGCGTTAAATGATGGACTGGAGTGGTGTGGATTACTTGTGGGTTATTGTGATGTTTTTTATCAGCTGTTTGGACTCTCATTCTGATGGCACCCATAGTGATGTAATGCTACATTTCTTCAAATCTGATAAAGAAACAAACTCATCTACATCTTGGATGAGCTGAGGGTGAGGATATTTTTCTTAATTTTTCATGTTTGCGGAAACTATTCCTTTAAAGTCAACGTAAAACACATTTAAACAATTCCGAATGAACCCAAATAGTTATTTTCCTTACAACTACAATGGTGGCCAAAATTACTAGAAAACTAGTATTTTCACCAGCTAAAAAATGGTTTTAAGTCAGTCATTTGTTTCTTTTGCTGTAGTGTATCAGTAGCAAATATCAGTTTACATTTCCAAACATTCATTTTGCCGTTAATTGAGATTTGTGTTTGATCTACCTGCAAAGCTACCTGAAAAACTATCCGCAAGTGCATCTAGGGCAAAAGCTGCTTAAACGCAAAGGATGCTCACACCAAATGTTGATTTAATTTAGTTAATAGAAGTTAATTGATAAAGAAAATCTATTTATTCAATTTTTTTTGACAGCATCCTCATTTTACCACATTTTTACACAAGTGACTAAACCATTTAACAGTACTGTAGCTTTGCAGGTAGGTCTCTTGAAGCATCTTGGAGAGGTTGCTACAGTTCTTCTGGATTTAGTCTGTCTCAGTTTGTTCTGTTTCTTCATGTCATTCCAGACAGACTGGATGATGATGAGATCAGATCTCTGTGTGGAGCACTGGCTGTTGTCAGACTCCTTGTGCAAACAAAAATCTCACTGGATTATTACAATTAATGGCAAAGTGAATGTTTGGAAATGTAAACTGATATTTCCTACTGACACACTACAGCAAAAGATTGAAATAACTGACTTACAACCATTTTTACCTGGTGAAAATACGTTCTAATAATTTTGGCCACCACTGTATATTAATTCATGAGAAAACGATTTCCAGTCTATGTAAAACAAATCTGATAATCAGTGAACTCTGGCTTTAATAAATAATTGAAACTATAAGGTCAAATATTAAAACAAATTAAAAAGAAGAATCCTGCTTAGGCTGTTAATGTTTAATTAGTAAATCTAATTAATTTAAGCTGTTTTCCCATGTGTATAGCAGGTTGTACAGCACTGTGGAAAAGTTTACAGACAGCTGCACTTTCTGTGCATTGCAGTATTGGATTTTTGCAGTATCGGTTTATCGTGTTTACGCAGCACATCTCAAGAGTAGTTTGCATGCCTCTTTTCTAGAGTGTCTTTAAAATTGTCTTTAATCCACACCATAAATCACATTAAAGTCCATAATTGGTGGAAGTACATGAAAGATGCCCTGCGCCTGGGACGACCACATCTTCAGGTTTTATCAGGCATTTCTGCTAATGAGATTGCTCTCAAGAGACCTTTCATAATTACAATTATCTCAGGATTTAAACCTTATAAACCTTAACTTGACCCACTATTTCACTTGGTTTTTATTTTATTTATAAGTGAATCAGAGCTCAACCAGAGCCTAGTCCTGTTACTTTACATTAAATAAATGAAATAACAGTATAAGGATAAGGCCAACCAGAGCACCTTAACAGGAGGTTTGATAGAGGAGTATACTGTAGTAAATGAACTGTAATAACTACTAATGTACTAATATTGGAACAGTTTTGATATACACAGTTTGATATGCACAGAAAAAAATCAGAAAAATCAATCAATCAATCAATCAATCAATCAATCAATCAATCAATAAAATAAGCAATCATTTTTTCCTTGAGAGGGACTTTTAGCCCCAATGCACCCTACAAAGTTGAGCAATAAATATGACCAAATTTGAATGTGTGATGTGTCACCAAATTATTTTATTTTATTTTATTTTATTTTATTTTATTTTATTTTATTTTATTTTATTTTATTTTATTTTATTTTATTTTATGCAGCAAAAACACCCACTTGGCTGAAAATCATGAGGGGGCACTTGCAATTTGAACTGGCTTAACACTTCTGAGAGGGAGTATTTATTTATTCTTAAAAAAATAAAAAAAGGTTTTGGTGAAAAATTTGCATCTCAAATTTTCTGTCTCCATCTCCTTGTTTATTTGCCTTAGTAATTGGATCCAGTACAATACAATTTCTTTCCCTATTTATCATAGGCTAACTGGTATTATTAGACCAGCATCAGAAACAACAAATGTCCATATAAGCAAATAATACTGTGTTATGTAATATGTTACACATATTTCCATTCAAACAAGTCTCGTACAGTTTTTGCTATCTGTAAATTATAGCAAAACAGAAAATGCAGGTCCTTTTAAGCATAATTGTATCCCTCTTTTGAAGAAAATGCAGCAAGATCTTGCTAGGTGAACTTCACCCCTGCTCTCACTTGCTGGCAGAATTTCATAAATCGTGAATATCTTTCTCAAGTTTTATATTTAAGAGTCGTTAAAACTACAACAATGACAGCATTTCTGCATCAAAATTGCAGCTTTATACAGAAAATATAATGATTTTTGGGTTATTATATTGAATGTTTCCTTTGATAACAGTTTATAAAACAGAAATTAGCTATAGCTTAAACTAACCTGCTTAATGAGCTTGTTTTCAGTCAGAGTTACTGAATGCAAGGTGTTTGAGCGCCTGTTACTGCATTTGGAAAAGCTGGATAGACCTCACTCTTCATGTGTACTGTCTGCATACTGCAACCTGTTGAAATGAGCAGCGAAATAAATATGCACTATTATGGTGTATGACTTGAAACGGGCCTTAGTCTAAATATATCTTCTTCGCAATGGTAAACAAGTTGAATGCAAAATAAAATGAGATTCATCCAAAAATAATATTTTAATATAATACCACAAATGCATGAAACATTCTAAATGAATGTGTAAATAAATATCCAAGAAAAAAATATCCAATTAAGTATAAAATAATAAATATCTCAAGTGCACCAAGAAAAAAAAAAAAAAAAAAATATATATATATATATATATATATATAATTTTTTTTTCTATGACGATAAAGTATGTAATTTTAAACAAAATCAACACAACTTTTGCCTACATGCCTACATGTGGAAAGTAAACTGATAAACCACAAAAAGTCATATTACTCCAGTATTAAAATCCTTGCGTTGGCTCCATTTAGAGTTGATTTTAAATTTATGATGCTTACTTTTAAAGCATTGCATGGCCTGGCACCACATTACCTTACAGAATTGCTACGTACGTACACTCCTAATCGTAGATTATGCTCCTTTCAGTCAAACTTGCTGGTTGTTCCTCAAACACGTCTAAGATTTATGGGTGATAGAGCTTTCTCTTTCTATGCTCCTGTCCTTTGGAATTATTTGCCTCTCGAATTTAGGGAAGTTCAGAATTACAATATTGTTAAAGTTCAACTTAAGACATATACTGTATATATATATATATATATATATATATATATATATATATATTAAACTTGCATTTGCTTGCTGATATTGTTTTTTTGTTTGTTTTTTTTGTATTATTTATATTTTGTTCAGCGCTTTGAGATGCTGCTTTATATAAAGTTTAAATAAAGTTTATTAATATAGCTGCAAGCAGCAATTACAGGGCCAAGCACTACAGAATCAAGCATCAGACCAACTGCAGCAACGAGTAATTAAAACCATTTTAAGATGATTTTAGTCAAAACGGCTGAAAAAATATCATAAATACAACCACTAGTGATATGATTTATTGGCTTATCACTTTTGACCAGTAGGTGGCGCTGTTATCAAATATATGTGATATGTTCTGTGTGAGGTGACAATGGCACACACAAAGTTTGGTGTTAATATGTCAAAGCTTTGCAGAGATACAGCCTAAGAGTCATTTTGGCATCATGTCTCAAATTTGTAGTGGCGCTATACAAAAATGTTTTTGTCTATCAACACGAAATCCATAATTTTTTGCCACCATGGTCTGAAGATGATCTGAGTCAAATTTGGTGAAAATTGGACTAACAGTCTAGCAGCACTTCAAAAAAGTAAGTTTTCAACATAAATCAAAATGGTGGACATGAAGTTCAGATGACTATGGTAAATTTGGTATATGTTGTCAGCATGACCCAAGGAATGTCTTGAGACCAGTTTGATTACAATAGGCTAATGTAATGAAAAGTTATAAGCATTTTTGGAAATGTCATTATTAATTGTTAATGATTGGTTTAACACTTTTGACCAATAGGTGGCACTGTTACCAAATTGATGTGGCGTTGTCAGTTTGAGGTGACAATGGCACATACAAAGTTTGGTGTAAATATGTAAAAGCTTTGCTGAGATACAGCCTCAGATGCAGTTTGGCAGCTTTCCAGCAAATTCGTTAATGTGTTAAACGAAAACCGTTTTGTATATCGACATGAAATCCATAACTTTTTTCCCAGCATGATCTGAAGATGATCTGAGCCAATTTTGGTGAAAATCAGACAAACCGTCTAGGACGAGTTTGAACAAGTAGTTTTTTCGCACTATTAAAATAGCAAAAAAAAAAACTAAACTGTACAATTTTTAAATTTTGGAATTCATTCGACTCGGCATGAGCCAAGGATTCTGAGAAAAAATAATTTTCCTTCTGTGCCTTACAGTTCAAAAATTATTAGCATAAACATGAATGAAAATTTGGACGAGTGGTGGCTCTAGATAGTTTGAGTTAGACTCCAGATTTGCTATGGTGACATTTCACACTCTCCTCTATCAGTGTGCCAGATTTCACAACTTTCCCGCAAGCGGTTCTATGAGCTGCCATAGACTCAAGAGCAGAAATGGAGGAAGAAGAAGAAGAAGAATGTCAACAGATACAATAGGTGCCTACGCAACTTCGGTGCTTGGGCCCTAATTATTATTATTATATAGCCCTCATGCTTCTTTTTTGTTTGTTTGTTTTGTCTAGATTTGTTTGTGTAATCCTCTGCTTGTGAGTCTTTGTTCATGGTCAGTTTATATCAAGTTTATGCCAAGCTAAGTCTCTGTTTATTTTTGTATTTTGATTCACGTTTTGTTTAATAAAACTGCACATTGTTGACATTGTTGTTAAACTCTGCATTTTATAATACTACAGCTGCCTATATGTGGAAGAGACAAGCTATTATAAGAGCAATCAGCAAGAAATCTCATTTCAAGCAGCTTAAGCCCAACATGTAGTGTGGCCTAAAATACTGATGGTTTGTTCAAGACAGGTAGTGACTGACTCTTACATTTCCATAGTGATTTACTTCATTTTTAATTTAATGCGTAATTGTGTGTGAAATTATGTTTAGAGTAGTAACTGTGCATTCTTAGATTAATTGAACTTTTGTGTACATTCCCTTGAGATAGATTCTGTGTTTACTGCTTACAGACAAAGTCACTTCAGTGATCCTTGCTACACGCTCCAATGTCTTACAACTGAAAGAAGGTTATTTTCTGACATCAGAAAAAACAACAACAAAAAAACAACAACAACATTTCTTAGAAGCTATTACATGTATGTTTGCTACAGTTACTTCTGGCAATTACTATACATCATATAACTAATTATTATATAACTAATTATAAATAATTATGCATGTTTCCCTTTTGAGCTTATTTGCTACATACACTTTTAAAGTCAAAGTTACTTGAGAAGCAGTGATTGAATATGTATGTGAAGAGAATATTTATGTGAATAATGAACAAACTATGAATCTTCCTGCCAGAACTACAGTTCACAAAGTCTCTGAAATGATCATAAAGACTCAGAAATGATATAGTGTGAGAAAATACATAGATTGTGAGTAAAATATATAGATTTTTCAGTGTGACTCATGTAGGACTAAATATCTTGTTGGTAGAAGTTCAATTAAGAAGAATTATACATAAAACGTAAATCAAAATAAAATTACAGATTAACCAATATAAGAAATATATATATATATATATATATATATATATATATATATATATATATTGATAGAAACAATCTAAAACTGTTAAAAAGGCAAATATAAGCAAAACAATTGAAGAAAAAAAATAAAATAAAAATAATAATAATAAAATAAAAGTTTGCCAAAGAACAAGTGTTGATGTGAAGTACCTTATAACAGCTATCTGTGGTGGAACCTCCTTAAAGCTTTCAAAAATACTCAATACAGAAGTCTGAATACGTGACTATTGTTGTGATTTCTTCCAGGATGCCTTCAACTGTGATGTTTGATGCTTCCATATCTTCATTTTGTTATTTCCTGCAAAAATTGCATCATTATCCAGCACAACCATATTGCACTGAAACACTCGACTCAAACACCAGCACCCAATTTATTCATTTATACCCACTGTTCATTAGGCTTATATTTATTGATTGTGAAATTTCATTATGTATCCACTTATTTTTGTGATGCAGTTATATTGTCTGCATCATTTTATTTAATGAGATTTAAAATTTTACAGTGTATTTGGTATATTACATTCTTTTTGATGTTACATGAAACATTAAATAAATGTATTTCACACCTTATTTATGCTTATATTTCATTGGACAAAACAGCACTTTCTGTTTTGTTGCTGCTATGTAACAACCTGTATTGTTTTATTGGCCTTTGCATATTCTTCTTCTTGTACCTGTTCATCCGACTAATTATTGTGTTTAAATCTATTGTGTATACTGTCCTGTTCTTCCCAGGCTTCTTTCTTTGTTACTATCTTATTGTCTCTGTTTATTTTTTGTTATATACTTTATAAAGAATTGCACAGTTTATGGAATGGACCTGATTTACATTTCACTGGTGGTTATATATTCTTTATATAACTGTGTACATGACAAATAAAAATCTTTGGACTTTATTAATTGCAACATTCCATAACAAATTTGATATTTTAATTATATATTTATTTAATTTAGTCTCACTCCATATTTGCATTCTGAACAGGCTTTCAGTATACTGAAGCATGTATGATAATCTCTTCATAAGAGTCAGTGACAGTGAGTTTAATTGTCGATTCTTACTGTTTCCACCATAGCAGAAGTAAGTGAGCACTGAGTTTCAGGGACATGAACTCCTTCAGCTTCTTCTGCTGTGCTGTCAAACATCTCCATTGCAGCGTGAACTTTCCTTTGTAAAGTCAGAAGGGTCTCCAAAAGGTCATTGGCACCTCAAAAATAGTAGATCAAGATGTCAAAATAAAAACTTCCTGGTTTATTATGTACTGAAAATAATCCAAGTCCAGCTGATGACCATCTAAAACCATTTAAAATAAAATGTTTTATTTTATTTTATTTTATTTTATTTTATTTTCAGTCAGAACTGCCACTCAAACTCAATTACTCAAACAACTTTTTAAAAATATCATGTAAAATATTTTATTATTAAATTTTATTGTTTTCCTATTTATTCAAAATAAATGTCTAGTGTTACAAACTAGGTAAATGTCATATCTGTATCTATTATGAGCATAGATTTTGGAATCAAACCCTCACAATCAATCAATCAATCAATCAATCAATCAATCAATCAATCAATCAAATAAATAAATAAATAAATAAATAATATTTCTCTTAGTATTTTAGAGTTATGCACATATTGTTTTTGTTATTTGATTTTGTCCAATTATTATTTTATTTATATTATCATTCTGTTTTATCCAATTCACATTTTTGATTTTTCTTTTTTTAACAAAATAAACATTTAGCGATTATATAATTTGATATATATATAACCACACTGGTATACTAATGATAAAGCTGTTTCAAAAGATTACATAGTCCATTAATTCTGATCTGTCTGTATTTATTTATTTGTTTATTTGAAGTTTTTGAATTTTATTTGAATCTCTCTCTCTCTCTCTCTCTCTCTCTCTATTTTAATATGTATAAGCAAAATATGTAATACAAAATATAGTAAATCTATAAAAGAATCATCCACTGATCTATATATAATGTTCTCTATTATAGATCAGTGGAAACACCACATTTTCCCCCATTAATAAATGCATACTTCCTTAAATTCAAATACAAATTGCAGTTTTGCTTCCCTCAATTCAAATTTATTTAAAATCAAAGTGTGTTGGAATTTAAAAGACATTCTCAGTTAAATTCTAATTAGCTCAAAGCCGTGGTGTGAGTTATTCCAAACCAGTCACTTATGAGGTTCTAGTCCAACGAAGATGCTGTGGAAGGCAGCAGCTGACAGCAGGGCAGCTTACCGAGGTTTTGGAACAGAGCCCTTGTGTGAGAGCCGCGAGTGTTGAGATACTTGTAAGCAGCTCTGATTAAAGAGATGCTGGATGTCATTCTACTAGGCAGACCTATGGGACAGCTGCCAATAAAAGCCCGTCCCCAGGGGTGTTGAAACAGAGATAGCAGTCGGTAACTGACACGAAGTGGATGGCAGTAGAGGGCTTCTCTGAAGGACAGAGGTCGGAGTTGTGAGGAATTGTGATAAACATCCCCGGCTGTCACAGTGTGAGGTGTGAATTGTTCGTGACTGAGAGATCGACTGAAACGTTACAGAACAGAATACTTTTCTTTTCCCATTTATATGTAGCATTTGGACACAATTACTGAACAAAACAGAATTTTTATTTCCATATCATAGAACAATAAGTAAGTAAGTAAACAAATAAATAAACAAACAGCACTGGTCAAAAAAAAAAAAAAAATAATAATAATAATAAAAAAATAATTAAAATGTATTAATACTACTGTAAAAAATAGTTTCTTCTGCTCACCAAGGCTGCATTTATTTGATCGGAAATATAGTACAAATTATTGTAAAAATATATTGTAAAAAAATATAGTAAAATATTGTTACAATTTGAAAGAGTAGTTTTCTATTTTAATATATTTTAAAATGTAATTTATTCATTCAGTATTACTTGATTCTTCAGAATTCATTCTAATATGCTGAATTTTGATTATTTTTGTGGAAACCATATTTTTTGATTGATTTTTTGAATGGTCCTTTGTTGAATAGAAAGTTAAAAAGAACAGCATTCATTCATTCATTCATTCATTCATTTATGCTGTCAAGGTCACCAGTTCTGTCACCTACTCCAAACTACATTTCCCATCATCCCTCCTTCTGTTCACCTGTTGTCACCAGTCATCCAGTCACGGTCATCTGGTGTTACTAATGCTGCGTTCAAGACCTCCTGGGACATTCGTACTTATGAGTTGACAACTCATTGTTACGACTTCAAGTGCGTTCATGTCACTTTGGTCGGAACAAGATGGTGATTTAACTTTTCTACATAAAATTCAACATTTTTTTTTTTTTTACTCTACATCTACAAAATGATGAATAAAGAATGTGCATAATTGTGTTTTTACTTTTTTCTGTTTTTATTCAATTTATGAAGGTGATGTAAACTGAATGATTATATATTATATGGTAATTATACAATAATAGAATATTTTGTGTATGCAACTTATATAGTTTTATTGTACATTACAAAAAATAATAAAAAATAAAATATAGAATTTTATTAATTTCAACAAATTTACCATCAATACAGACACTTCATATCTATAGTCTTTGGCTGCGCCCATTGCATCCGAGATGTTTTCTCACTGACACACCCCCAAGTCCCACTTGTAATAACGACTTTGTGGCAGCGTTCATGTCGTTCAAATCCAACATGACTTGAACGCACCATTATTCCACCTGCACTAGTTAAAAGGACTCACCACACACACAGAGACTGTCTAGTCTCGTCTAGTATCTACCTGAGGTTCTCCTTGGAATGTTATCCACCTGAAGTCTACTTACCTGTTACTCATGTCCTTACCCAAGTCTCCTATCTCTGATCTCCAGTCTCCAGTTCCTTGTCTCCAGTCTCCGGCTCCATGTCTCCTTCTCCAAGTGTTATGTGTTCGCCCTGTAAGGCAAGGAAGGAAAGTGTTTCTTTTTTAGATTTATTTATGGGCTTTTTATGCCTTTATTTTGGACAGGACAGTGTAGAGTTGACAGGAAAGCAATCTCACAAGTGGGATTCAAACTTAGGTCACCATGAGTACAGTTACACTGTATGTCAGCATACTAACCGCAAGGCTATTGGTGCCGACAGGACAGTGTTTCTCTATTTATCAGTGACTGTAAACGTGTGTGTGTGTGTGCGTGCGTGCATGCGTGCCTGTTTTTATATCCCGGTGGGGACTTAAACCTGAATACACACAGACTCATGGGGACTTGTGTCACGGTGGGGACCTAAATTGATGTCCCCACGGGTAAACAAGCTTAATCACACAGAATGAAGTTTTTTGAAAATCTAAAAATGCATAAAGTTTCCTGTAAGGGGTAGGGCTGGTGTAGGGCAATAGAAAATACTGTTTGTACGGCATGAAAAACCATTACACCTATGGAGAGTCCCCACAAGGATAGCAAACCAGACATGTGTATGTGTGTGTGTGTGTGTGTGTGTGTGTGTGTGTGTGTGTGTGGCATCTCACCTGTCTGATCATCCTCCTGCTGCATCTTCCATACATACCTGTTCATTTATTCCTTAATCCAATCTGATGTGTTCAATAAAGCCTGTTTGAATTTTACTTACCATCTCTCTGGTCTGTGTATCCATGACATACGCAGCCAGGTTGTTAATTAATGTATGTGTTTAGAAAGTGACTTTTGGAAATAAACCTGCCCTGAGAAATATTAACTGGAGTAAAACCTGTAACAACAAAGCCTTTAAATGGAAGCTTTCAAATGCAGCACTTAGTGCACACAGAATTAGCTGATATATTACAGCATAAAGTGTCCTTTCCAAAACATTGCATCTAGCACTCACATAAACAAATGCATATGATTCATTCTGACCGACACCATCAAAGTGAAAATAAGGTCTCTGATTCTCTGAAATTGCAGCTCGAAAGAGCTCGGAGAGAGGTATACAGCTTTCCATAAAAATAAGACACAGCCTTATCAGGTTTGGAACAGCCTAGACATTTTTATCTTTCAGCTTGTGACAGAAAGATACCCTGTATAAAATGTCTGTGTGTGTGTGTGTGTGTGTGTGTATGTGTGTGTGTGTGTGTGTTTTAACCAGCTTGAGGATCAAGCTTAATAATGTTCTGGTTTAAGTATTAGCCCTGATAGGACTGAGAATGGTCTCTTCACACAGCTTTATATCATTTAATCTTTGAGTTAGAATCCATTTAAGATGTTTGTTGTCACATCTGTCAAGCAGAATCTTGTTAAAGTGAGCGATCAGCTTTGCACATATTTGACCTTGTCAGAAGATGGAGTGTGGGTAATATCCTTAGCTTGAGTGCTATTCTGCAGAATTAAATGTCAGTGGATTCACAGAACATTGTTACTTGGTGTTTCCCCAAGAGTCAAACAAGTTTGGTTTATGTATTACATCTTGTACATCTTGCATCTCCACTGACCACTTGTGATCGCCACTAGAGAAGAAAACAGAGCAAGGCACTAGCATTGCCAAGGTTGTGGGTTCAATTCACAGAAAATATGCACAATAAAATGTAGCTAAATAATGAAAGCCAGAAATGTAAGTGTAAATGTGCCAAAACACATCAGCATTTTCACTCAGTGTTTCTGACAATACCTCCCAATAAAGATTGAGTGATTGGATAACAAAATGTTCTGGACATCAGTGCTGCATGTAGAATATATTTAGATATAATCCA
Organism: Tor tambroides; assembly: GCA_021397915.2. Classification (NCBI taxonomy): domain Eukaryota; kingdom Metazoa; phylum Chordata; class Actinopteri; order Cypriniformes; family Cyprinidae; genus Tor; species Tor tambroides. Next base: position 16,671 of record JAFVLL020007622.1, read on the forward strand.
ACTGATATTAACCCAAATTAATGCAGTGGGCTGGTTAGAGAAGGTCATACCATAATCTATCTATCTATCTATCTATCTATCTATCTATCTATCTACACAGTGACTGCTAAATGAATAAATGTAAATAAATTAAATTGATAATAACTAAGATACTGAATGATTGCATGCATTATACTTAAAACCTGAAATAGATTTTTAAAAAGAAAATTAACGTTATGGCGTGTTGAAAAGATTTTTTTGTGGAATCCATTTGATTACAAACAAGTAATTACAACTTTTTATCTTTTTTTCTCAGAATTGTGAGTTTATGTCTTGCAGTTCTGACTTTATCTACCTGGTCTCATGACAAAAACACATCTCTGGGAACTTTTTTGCAAGACACAAAATACATACCAATAATTATATATCACTGCAGTTTCCAAGAGAAATTAACACTAGAGACAGTAAAACAGCAAGGACTTGTAATTCTTTTTGTACGCAGTTCCGATTACAGCTCCATATGTTTTGCTTCCGGATGTAACAAGCTTGCTCGGTAGCTCAGCTGGCACAGAATTGGACTTAGGGTACAAATCCTTGGGTACAAATCATGTCAAAACCATGACTCACAATAAAAGAGCTTAAAGATGAGAGATCGAAAAACAAGCTAAAACAGCATGCTTGTGATTGCGTTTTTACGTCACATTCGCTTTTGTTCATACTATCAGGTAGGTTTAGGTTTAGTGCAGATGCTACATTATTTTAAAACGTCACAGAGCATTAGACTTATAGCGCCACTCAATGGACATTTCAAGTCAGAACTGCGGTGACACATCACATAAAACATACCATATGTACGCTCATCTCTTCCGAGGAAAAAAGGTTACTGTTTTAGTGCCACTCACATCGAATTGAACTCTCTTTGTTGACTTTTCCAACATATACAGAGCAGCCAAACATAGCATATGTTGGTTACAGTTTATTTTAAGGTGTGCTTATTTCAGTGTAATTATACATTTAAGTACTGAGTAATATTAATTAACTACATGTACTTACTATATGGTTAGGGTTTGGCTTAGGGTTATTTGCATGCAATTATGCATAATTTGTTGTTATCACAATAGTAAGTACATGTATCATGTGTAATAAGGACACCTTGAAATAAAGTTACCCATATGTTTTATTATTTATCTGTAATAATTTCAGAAAAAAGAATATTTGTTATTGTTGCAAACACAAAGGAAATAGTTTCTGAATTTCACTCAGCAAACTGTTTTCAAACAGGCAGTATTTGCATTTGAATTGTGTTTTGATGACAGACTGACTTTAACATATCAACTCTCTTTGACAGTCATCTTTATGACAGTCCCCTGACCCATTAATACCGCCCCCTCTCCTTACCTCTCATGTTTCTGAGCTTATTTCCCCAAAGACTTCCATTACCTTAAATTTTATTCGCCTGTTTGCACTGCATGCTGAGAATTCCCACAGATTGTTGTGTGATATCTGGTGAGTGATGAAATCAGATAGATTGAGGGTGAGTCACTCACTCGCTTGGGTCGCCATAAAATTAATGAACTACGTCTGAATAACGATCTGGTCTTCCTCAGAGTTCCACCTCTTATAATTGACATCTCAATTGCTGCCACGCTGGTGCAATATCTCAGCACTGCCTCTGAGACTCCAACAGCATTTGGTGTTAGATTATTGTGTTTTTAGCATTTCTTATTAATGTAACAGATTATGATGTTGATTCATACAATAACTTAACTGCAAATTGTTTACATTAAATAAATTAGTTTACTGTATATATAAATATAGTAGTTCTGTTTGCCCATGGGCGTGCTGGTCTGAAAATGAGGTGTGTTCAAGCGCATTGTTGGCGCATTGCTATTTTGAGGCAACTGAAAATGATTGTGCCATTGACCAACTAAAACCTGGTCTAAAGTCAATGCCGTAGTTTTTTAAAAAAATTATTTAAAGGGCACGTTAGTAATATGCGCCTATAGGCGGGTGCACAATGTGCGTACACTCTGCTTATAACACACACAGGGATGTGCAGCAGCACACAAACATGCCAAATATTAAAAATGAAAGGATAACAATGTAAAAGATTGTCAGATATGTTTCCTCTCTGGAGAAGCGGTCAGTCTTGTAAATAACAAATCTGCCTTGGTGCAAGCACAACTGGCTTTTAAAGGGAATGGGAGATGAGACTCTGATTGATTTATTTGCATGTTAGCCCAGAACATACCCATGACTCATTAAGCGAATAGGGACAACACTTTTGGACCATGCGCCAGGCATGCCGACCGTTTTTTCCAACATTAAACTATCAAAAGTGGATTCGGACATGCCTTAAGCAGGCCTGTGCCATGCGCTTCAGACCATGTGCTTAGATCGTTAAAATAGGGCCTAAAGAGTTTAAAAAATGTTTATGTACCAAGACATTTCCGAAATATTCATCCCCCCAACAAAATGTCTTTATTACTTGCCTATCACTCAATTTAGGTCAACACCTTCAGAAAATATGGAAATATGGAAACAAGACCTTCATGAATCTTGAAAAGTATGGATCACAGATGTGAAAACAAATTGTCCTATTCATTTTGTCAGTTGTTCATATTAAAGATACCTTTTTTAACAACTGTGTGTAGTTTTATTATTTTATAGTAAATACTATAGTGTTTTTGAACCATACTATAGTAAAGCGTATTATACCGTATATATTATAACATTTACAACACTTTGTTAATGAATGCTACAGCATACTGTAGTATTAACCATAGTGCAATAAACTGTAATAAATACTGTAGTACACTTTAGTTTTTACTACAGTAAACTGTAGTGTATTGTAGTATAATATACCCTATAGTTGTAGAAAACTCTCTTACTATAGTTGTTATATTACTATATAATTACCACAACCACTTAATTCAAATACTTTACTATAGTATGGTTCAAAAACACTATAGTATTTACTATAAATTACTATAGTATTTTTTCATGTGGGTTTTTGTGACTTTGAAGCTCTCTACAGTTAAGTGAGTGAAATTCACTGTCGTAATTATAGTGGATAGCCGCAAACGTGCATTTCTTGCTGTTTTTTCTGTGGAATTGGGCTACTTTTACACTGTTGCCGCAGGATATTTTTAGTCCACGGGTTAAAGTGACCCCCCATCCCACCACTACCATCTTCCGGAACGCTATTTCAATGGAAGTGACACTGACAGAGGGGAAAACCATGAAAAAAAACAAAAAAAACAAAACCCGGACTAGTTTTGATTAGCAATTGGGCTGGTTTTGTTTCATAGACCTGGCAACCATGCTGCCGTAAAGCAATTCGCTCTCAGGAAGGACTTTTGGAAAAAGAAATTGAAGCGATTCTCCTTAATAGAAGTCCATCAGTATGATTTTGCAGCTGGTATTTCAAGGTTGATATTTCAAGGAACATCAGGTTTACATTGGCCCCCAATGTTGGACAGACATCAGTATCGGGTTTATGTCAGTATTTGACGTCAATTTGACATTGACTTAATGTTGGATTTTGGTTACACAACCTAAAAACTACAAGATACCAGTGTCAGCTGACGTTGAATTGGACATTAGACGTTGAACTGACATTGAATTTTGGTCAACTGACGTCGCAACCAAAATTTAACCAAATATCAATGTCTTGTGACTTTGTGTACCTGCTGGGTACATTCATAAAATTGTATATTTTTAACATAAGTTGAACATTAACACATTCATTTCACATAACACATTTAACATTCAAGTGATTCTAGTGATGCATTTGAAAATGTAAATGAACACATAATTTTTTTAGTTTTTAAATTTCCCAAAATGGTTGTATCAGCCCTATTCCAGGTGATCAATTAGGGTTTTACAAAGAATATGGAAAATTGATAGATGGATGATTAAATGATCACAAAACTACATAAAATTATATAAGGCAAAAAAAAAAAAAAACCTAACAAAACATGGAGTTTCTGGGACATATCAGTGAAAATATCAGTATTCCACCACATTTACCGTTTCATTTTTCTTATATTGGCAGATAAATTATTTAAGAATGAGCCATTAGATTACCTTTTAGTAGAAGTCACCTTATAATATCACAAGACTGAGCCCAGTAGAAGAGATCAAATATTTCAAATATTTGAAAGAAATGGTTATACATTTTTAATGGAAGAAAAAGCTTCTTATGATTGTCTGACTCATAATTTTACCCACCCTTGTCTAAAGAGGACCACAGAAATCAATAACTGTCGTATCCTTCATCACTCCAAGTCAATTACGAAGCTACCCGCCATTAAGACAATATTCTTTTTATTTAAAACACATACCGGCCCATTTAGGCGTTAAATTAAATCATATTGCGTTTGCAAAACTAGATGCGTGCAAACAGACAGGTGCTTTTGTAGCACGTCAGTGTGTAACAATGTGGAAAGCGGGCCTTTAGGGTTCCCTGCAGTGGAGTGGGGTTGATAAATGGGCCGTGGAGAATAGTGCTTCTAAAGAAGTGCACGGGCAATCAGCAAAGTAGCAGAATAAAGAGATTGGCCCGTGGCACACACCAGCCCTTACTAGAAGAAGAGTGCAAACACAAGGCAGCAAGCTGAAAAGATTTATTCAATCTTTTTGCACTAACAGTACTCATCCAACCCAACGACAGCTGATCCACTTGGACTGAGGTGACTTTTCTCTGCTAAAAGGAAAATGTTTGTTTTTGAGAGGATGGAGTTATTTTAGCACACAGCCTCTAGGTGAAACTGGAAGTTGTTTTAGAACGTGCACTTCAAATGCTGTGTCAGATTACATGTTGAAATGTCAAATAGAATGTCTTGTCATAAGCTAATTGGCTCTTTCTGCAAAAGCTTTTCACACATTCATACTGCTGCTGCTGCAGTGCAAAAGGAGTTACGCTTACTACCATGCACAGATATGCCGTCATAAATCTTTGATATGTCTGTGCTGACACATCACAACTATAGCAAATATCAGTGATTACTTCGAGGTCACGACAACGAGCTATTCCAAATCCAAGTGAACAGTCTGAGCCCAAAGGCTTTTAAGCTAATTGCTTTCACTCCCTTCCAAACATTTTTCCCCACAATTAATGACAGTGCCGTATGACAGTTCTCAATACATAACATGCTTATAAAGCTAATTATGTATTATGTTTTCAAGTCAAACATACTAAAGGCAAATGCATTTACTCACAGAAAAGTGCATTAATTTGCAAGAATGTGGCATTTTGATGTACAGCTCTTTAGTCATTAAAGATTTTTGTTCTGCAGGTGGCGATTAATAAAGACCCACTGAGCCTAAAATAACAATACGCAGGTCTCATATCATGCAGTTCAGCAGACTATAAATTGGATGTCAACTTAGTGGGTGGCATTAGAGGAAAGCAAAACTGTGGAGGATCAAAGTATGTGTATGTCATGACCACTCATACGATTGCCATAAAGTTAAGTGTATCTATTAATATCCATCTTCTTTTGAAAGTAAGAGTGGGTGGAGCATTTGTAACTTGAATGTGTGAGGCTTCCAGTGGCATTCGCTTCGCTTCCAGTTATTTTTCCTGTACAAAAGCAGTCTGTTATGCTGCTTGACATTGGAAAGCTATTTGTTATCATGCAATTTTAATGAATTATTATAATCATAAACACATTTTTTTTGTAGCACAAGTAGCTTTACTGTTTACAATTGGAAGTCTTTTACATTCACAGAAAATGTTTCAATTTTTGCAAATAGTATTTTACTAATTATTTTACTCTAAAGAAAATAAGTGTAAATTTCACAATAATAAAAAGCTATACTCTATTAATAAAATATTTGAATGACACAATTGTTTGAGCTGAACAAATTAAAATCAATGCCTCTAAAACCCAAAGGTTAATGTTGTGAATACAGTAAGCCTTTATTATTTAAATGTGTTTTACGAAAATAAATTCGAATTTGACTAACACATTATTTTAAACATATACTTCATTTTTTGTTCCATTTCCATGAGAGAGAGAGAGAGAGAGAATGGTGAAATGATACTGATCAATTTCAATAGCTACGGTTATTAATCTTTAAATATTAAGATTATTTATCTTTCACAACAACTGAAGAGTTTTCATAAGTTAGGCACATTAAACGGTTGAGTGCAAAGAGAGGGGAATCTGTTTTGCTACAGTCTGCATAAGGAGAGTGTTTTGTGTGTTTCTACACAAAATTAATAAAGGGTTAGATCTTATGTTGGGATTTATAGGAGTTTCTGTTATGTTTAAGTTTTGCACGGTTGTGCAATGTTTTAGAGATGTCCTGATTTGGTGAGTCCAAAAAGTTATCACTGTTTTTTTTTTCTTTTTCTTTTTCCCTTCCATTTCTAGAAAATACACAATGATAGTTCATGTATAATGACTCTGTCGACATTGACCACTTCCATGATGACTCAATAAACCATGCCATACTGAATGACACTGTAAAAAGAAAGAAAGAAAAAAAACCCTCCCTTAGACATCTTAATAATAAAGATTGCAATATACCAAAGTGTTCGCACCGCAGGAACTAGGAACGTATTTAGTTCTAGGAACTCCATTTACCTGTTGTCTGTAGTGTTGCGTTCTTTTCTCAGCCTCGATGATAACACTACAAGTTGTCATAGGAGATTAAAGCCCTATTCGCACGGGATTAGTATTATCTGGGGACCATGTGTGATTTTGAAATTACCCCCCCCCCCCCCCCTGAATTTCGTGGCCCCCGCCCCTGAATTTCGTGTGGTGCATCTGCACGGGATAAGCTAAGCCCAGGATTTTACTCGAATTTACTGACTTATCTCCCGGATTCCCGGATGTCAAGGCTTTGAGAGTCCCGTTCTATGGTCCAATTAGATGGATTTTTAAAAAAAGAAACTAATATAGTTTCGTGCCCTATGTCATTTACATTTCACCAGGTTAAAGTAATATCTCAAGCTTTATGCTTGATTTATTCGTAACACATTAACCTCAAAACCTTTTCAGCTTTCTCTTTCTGCAAATTGTATGGTGTAGCGATATATGACAGCACCCAAAATACTATCAAACACTCCAAAGCAGCTCCATTCTTGCACGAAAGATGGATAAAAAGGCGCACAGGAAACAAAAACCTTGAAAAATGATATACGACCCGCCAAATACTGGCCAAATCACAGAGATGCCGATTCGCACGGGACTAATTTTATCACAGGACCTCGGTGTTCGGCGAAATATGGTAGGTCATTTGCGGGGGAATTTTTTACTTTACAAATTACAGACATGGGCGATTCGCACGGGATTAAGATCACAGACAACCTCCGCAATTATTACAAATGACTGGAGGTCACCAGGTAATACTAATCCCGTGCGAATAGGGCTTAAGTCAGATTTACATGCTTTCAATTACATAAATTGTGCATTTACAATCCATCTCCGTTATCACAAACCCACAACACACAACAAAAACAGCTCTGAACACGGCATCCTCCATTCATCGGTTGTTGATTTTTGTAAATGCTGGAAATAAAAATGTCGCTGTCGGCCGAGTTCCTGCTTTTGGTATGAATGCTACCAGGTAAATGGTCTGAAGGAGAAATTGGTTTTCTAGGAACCACCCTGCTGGCTAGTTCCTGGAACTAAGTTCATAGAAATATGCGGTGCGAAAGCACCTATATTACTCAAAAAACAAACTGAAAAGTATTCACATGATCAACTACTTATTCCGAAGTGTGCATCTGATGTACACTGTACTATCCTATGATGCCACAGAGGCAGCTGAATAGCGGTGAAGTGAAATGACGCTACTGTTGCCAAGGCAGGCGTAGCACATCCGGATTTCACACACTTTCATACTATAGTATGTAAAACATAGTTTTCTAGAGGTCACAAGGTTTGTTCCTCAACAAGTGTTGTATCTACTTTACTAACAGTTTGTGCCGGAGCAAACCATCTTTTGGCATTAAAATAGTACTGTCAGGTTTTACTAAAGATGCGCAGTGACGAATTAGCGCTGAAAAGGTACAGATAATTATTTTTGTGCCTGACCTCCTTAAATATGCATTTGTAGGGGTTTCCCTTTCAGACACAAAATTTATGGGAGGAGAGTATTCAAATGAATCGTGCAACGAGATTTACTAACGTTTGCACTCGTCAAATTATGGGTATTTGCGCCATTATTTAATGTCCCAAAAAAGCATGTCTTAAACTATTTTGCACTTGAAATGGCTGCAGTTATTGTTGCTAGGAGGAGGCACCGCAAAGAACAGAGTGCGTCGTAGAAAGGAGAGGATTTTTTCCACATGTTTTCATTTATTTGGAATGCCAGAAGAACACATTATCCGAACACATAGTTTGCCAGACCCTGTTATATTTAATTTTCTTAAGGAAATAAAAGACGACTTGGAACCCCCAACTAGGAGTCATGCAATACCAGGTCCATCAAAACTTCTTGCAACCTTAATTTTTTGGCCTCCGGTCCTTTTCAATGTACTGTGGCTTCTTTATTTCTTTATTCCTTATTTGCGACTATGCAAATTTGCACTGCGCTTGGTATATTGTGTTGGTCGATGTGTAAATGAGATGTTGTGCTGCGTATTTTTTTAATTTGCGCAGTTGTTAGTAAATCACCTGCAGAAATTTCCACACCCATTGGCGCTGTTTTGGAATTGCGCTCTCATGCTAATTTGCCCTGCTTAGTGAAACTGGTCCTTAGTATGCAATTTTAGACACTCCCAGACAAGTGTGGAGCAAGTTGCAGCTAAACTCTGTAGGACATTGGCTCACCAGGAGCAGGATTGGACACCCTTACCATAGGGACTCTGGTGATCAGCACACTATGCACCAAGGGGCCTGGGGGCCCTAGTTGTCAGATCAGACTCTATATACTCATGACCAAGATTACTTTAGAAGACTCAAGCAGCAAGGCTTTGAAGGAGTTTGATAATGCGAAGCCCCTGGACACTGACCCAGCCCATAATCCAGCCCAGGTCAATGGTATCTTGGAAATAAACCTATATGTATGTCCTGTGTAGGTATGTTGGACCAAACCTGGGAAAGACATGGATCACAGCATGCTCTATTCACATTAACTCACCTGTGTAACCACGTGCCTGGAAAGAATGTGTAAATGGTTGGTGAATCTGTGCCCTACTGGATTTTATCAGTTTAATCCTCCTGTCCCACCCCAGCATTAACCCACCCACCTCACCTGCTCTTGGCACACTGTGTACATCATGAGGCCAGCCAGTTTTCTACAGTTTCATTGAACATCTGCCAACTGGAGAATGGCAAGTAAACATTGTGTTATTTCACTGCTCCTGCTGCCGTTTCTGCTGGGTGGGACTGGCCTGAGTCCAAGAGATATGCAAATCATGACTGCAGTAGAAACAGCATTGAAGTGGCTCTCCAAGCTTGAGAAAACTGTCCCAACTTCATCTGGTACTCTTACAGGTATCAACTGAGTGGATGAGAATCATTTTAATAATATCGATGTGGGATCTGATGGATGAGGATATGAGGGTGACAGGTTACAGTACACATTTCTTGAGTTAAGATGGCATTAAATTTGCAAGAGCCACCTAAATCTGACACGTTCAGTTGCTCTTGGATAATTAGATATCTGAGGATGTGTCCTTATATTAAGGTCATTTCACATCACACCGACAGATGCAGACCAACATCGACAGCCAACTGAATATGGTATATCACTTATCAGATATTTCAAGACCCGACAATCACAGTTTCAACATTTTCATTTGGCAAAAACAGGGGTAACACGCCGACCCAACTTAAGGTCATTGCACGCTAAGTCCGAATTTCGTATAAAAAATAAATACGACCTCACGTTGTGTCAATCACATTTACACAATGCCTCCGAATCTTTTGTCCGTCTTAAAAAAAAAAAAAAATCTGATCAGGTTCGATTTTCTGCGTTTTTCGCATTCGTAGCAAGTATTTTGAGAGGTGTTTTGACAATTCAGTGCCACTGTACAAGCGAACGCCAAAATGCAGAATGGAGATTGACAAGTTCATTCACTTTGTCTCACAGCACAAAGCAATGTAAAGATCCTTGCACACTGAGTTTGCAGAAATTGGTGGTTTTCTTTTTAATATGTGGCTCCAGCATCGCTAGCAAAGCATCAAACTGAGACACTGACATCTTCAAGTAAACTTTGAATCACTCGTGATAATCCCACAGCTCATTAATAAAGAGGTGGAACTCTCCTTCCTCTCTATATCTCAGGATTGGATGGTCCCAGTATTTACTCTTTCCTTTTCTCTTTTCAAGAAGCGAGAGGACAACAAAATCATCCTCAATGCTTGATGACTTGATTAATTAATACGCATCAGACTCAGTGTGCAAGGTTTCTGTGTGTGACAAATTTTTAGGATAATGAATACGAAAAAACACATATGAAAATTTCAGACTCAGTGTGCAAGGACCTTTACCCCAATGAACATGTCAGTTTCAACTAGTCAGAGTCTCTTGGCACAGTCTGATTTGATCTTTAGGTGTCATTAACTAGAAAGTACTTACAATAAAAAAATGAAAATGTTTACTGAGCTTTATTTTATTTTAAATACTTTGCATTATAAAATCAGATTCTAAATGTCTGTACAGTAGTCCCTATAACATGACACAATTTAATTTGTTGTGCTTCTAATTTAAGTGATGAAAAGCAATTGCAAATGTTGTACAAAATAAATATCACCACTACTAATCTTTGCACCAATAAAACGTAAAAACATAGTTTTTCTACCAAATTAAATGTAAAATATAATTATTATATTAATATTTAACTTACATTGGAAAGGTTTCCTCTTGCGAGATCTCGGCAAAAACTCACGATTTTCCCCTAGCCCCGAGTCAGAACTCACGTCACACAGCAGGATTGTGTATCGCTGACAGGTCCAGATACATTTAGCATGCCAAATATTTCACGGCCGTCGGCGACGTATCGGAGATTCTCTCAGATCGCGTCTTTCATAATTCACACTGCGTGATTGTCACTAGCGTGACAAGCACCGAATTTCCCTCCAATTTCAGCCATTTGTCTGCGATTTTACAAAACCTGTTGGCGAGTGAATATTGGGGCTAAAATTGTGCAGTGTGAACTCAGCATTAGAGCTGTTGCGGATCCCGTTCTAAATACATTCTGATTCTGATGAATTTAGTCAAATATGTTTATATAGGTTGAAGGCCTTTTTTGAAAGTGACTCATTGCTATGCTGGGGTTTTGAATCTACAGTCTTCACCTGTTAAAAACCATGATTTCAGACATTCAGAGACAGAGCTCCCAAAGTGTCCCTGGAGACTTTCTGGGCAGTTTCTGATAGTTCTATTGCCTCAACCAGTTGGGCTGCAGTTCAGTGTCTTTTATACCGACAGCATGCTTTCCTGGCCAAAAAGAAAGCAACTTTGTCAATCACTATTTGGATGCTGGTATGCTGCCTAGGGAAGAGCCATTATTGCACAATCTAGGCCAGCTGTGAGACTTGGACCCGCACAGGTATCCACTAGTCATATATCTATTTCAGAAACTCCTAGGCTATACATGCCAGGGAAAAGTCTGATTTGGCCAACATCTCTGATTTAAAGGTGGGAAGTTGGACACAAAGACAAGCCCGCTATTGCTTTTCCTAACTCTTAGACACAGAGATAACTTGGCAATATGTCTCCACACAATCCTGATCATGTACTTACTGCAGGTGCACCACCCAATTTGTAACTGTGCATACTTTGCACACCCAGGACGCATATGAACATTGAATTTGTTTTGCACTAATCAGTTATTCCACAAGGTGACAGCAGGCCCGGGCCATTGTTTCACAGTAAAAAAAAAAAAAAAAAATGAAACTTACGAGATGGAACAAGAAATAAATACTGGAGACTGCAACAACAACAAATGCCTGCATTGCCAAGCAATTCTTAGAGAGGGTTATGAGAGAGCCACAACTTTAGTTTAAAACAGTACAAAGATATTTTTACCGGTCATAACTTCTGGAGAAAAATAGCACAGATACTGGACAAAGAAAAAAAGTAGCATGTTTGACTGTATGCATATGCTAGTGTATGACTACAAAAATTGTAAACATTATACTTTGGGCTTTAACAGCTGTTTGTATGTTGAAATCAAATCGATCAAGTTGTTATTCTCTGAAAAATGCTATCACGATGAAGTGTGTTTTTTTTGTTTTGTTTTTTTTGTTTTTTAACATTCATGATGTTGATGACCTTTTTTAGGGTTGCAAAAGAGTTAATTTCTAAAAGAAACAGGCAGAAATTTACATTATAGTTTTTTCTTGTTCATTAATCTCCCAAATAGGATGTCAGTGTTCCTTTTGTGCTCACCGCTAATGGGCATTCAGTGTCTCGCCCTCCTTGTGACTTTGTCACGCTGCTGTCCATGGTGCTGGAGCATAACTGTCAAGGGACCAAAAATAATGCTGACATACACACAGAGGGCTCATTCTCAAGGTCTCAAGGCTCAGCAGCCTGCCCACGTCTCATCCTAGTCATGCTGTCCAGGGCAGAAACGGTGATCCAAGATGTTTTCTAATCCGGTCTGGCAAGACACAAGCTTAGGTTTTGTCAAGAGTGAGTGTGAGTGTTTAGATGGCATTTAATAAACATATCCAATACATTATGTTGTTTTAACAGGGAAGAGCTAATGAAAAGTTTAATAATGGCTATAGACAACCCATTTGTGGTTCTGAAGAAATCATTATATGCTGCTGAGTAATAAAATATTTAACTTTTGCTGCTTATTGATTCTGCATTGTATATAAAATACAAAAAAGTAGCATCTGGAAACAAATTATGCTAGAAATCAGAACTAACTAAATAAGTAAGCAATAAGGTACAAGAGGCCATGCTGTATTCACAATACAGCATGCCTTGAGTACCGTATCACTTTTATTAAATGGTTATATTAAAACCAAATAAAATCTGCTAGAAAAATAATTCCTGACAGTGACAGTAAATGGCAAGTGAATGTTGCTAATGTGTAACATGCCTCATCTGATTGAGGTCAAATTAAAACAGAGACAAGGAACTGTTTTCATGCATTGCGGCTGTCTTTTTATTTATTTATTTATTTATTTATTTTAACACAATATATTTTATTTCCTCAGGCACATAGATTTGCTTATCTCTCGGCATGAGAAACAGTCAGTTTTCTGTCTTTTAGTTTAACCAGACCGTTCGCTGAACAGCATGAGTTTACCTAAGAAGTGTCGTTAAGGCAAGACATACAGGCGAGTGTATTTTTAAAGAGTGTTTTTTTCCTGTATCAGCCAATTTTGAGATTTTAGGCTATATGGCTTTTCTTAAAGTGATGTTTCAAACTAGTGGAAAGAAAATATAAAAAAAAAGAAAAAAAAAGGGTTGCTGATTCTATGTGTGCTTTATCTATTTACATCTGTAGATTTCAAATACAATATATATCTTTAAAGGCTGTTTTCTCAAAATGAGTTTTTTTCTGCTGAACTCAGAAATCTACACTTCAACAGGACTTACATATACCAAACTTCACCGTTTTATTCCTATCCATGAAGATTTTTATTGTGAAGGTTGTACTGAGGGGTTTGTTTATATAGAATTTAGTGTTCGGATATATAAACACAGCTCATACACTCGCTTTCACATATTGACGTCACAATATTTAATTTAGGCATAAGTTAATCAATGTTTTGATTTGATTTGAGAACATTTAAAATGACCTGTCCATTATACAGAGGGATCATATTGCTTCAGTAGACTTGAATTAAACCATCGCAGTTGAATGGATTGCTTTTAAGCAACCCTTATGTCTATTTTTGAGCCTAAAATGCATCTTGATTAAATAGCATGTTTAAAATCCTGCAATACCTTTATAGATAGCAGTCAGTCGTCAGCTGTCATCCACATGTGACAACAATCTAATGACAGCAGACTGTGAGTTATGCCTCTGGGATCTTATTGCGTCTTTGCCAAGAGATGAGTCTATAAGAAAACTTGATTTGCTTGATTTACACTATATTTCAGAATGATGAAATGCCTTGTCAGAGTCTAAAACACTGTCTGGCACAGTATGAAGTCAAATACGACACAAATTATCCAGATCCTGACTGACACACTGCTCTTCCTTTTTTCATGCATGCTTTAATTTGCCTTTTGGCTGCAGCATCTCTTCAACCTTAAACATGTTTTCTTTGGCTTCCTAACAATGTCACGCGTTACTGTATCCTGTTGTAGGTCACTGTCAAATCTCTTGGACAGATTTTATACACTACTATTTATAGCACAAGTTGTACGGACAGATGTCAAACTGTGCATTACCCATAATTCTGACACTTGTTTGTGTGATTTGTTATTGTTATAAAAAAAAAAAAGCCTTCACTCTACTGTCGCACACAGTTGCTATTCCTCGAAAAATCTTGACATTTGCCCTAACTCTCCCTGGCGTATTCATGTCAGACGTGGCAATGGCAGATTTGTGAAGAAATTGTTCTCTGTAGTCTTTTCATCTTCTCATCCAGTTCACCTGTTTCAATGATTCATTCACAAATCAGAACTTCCTGTCTGTAATTTCTAAATTTTAGGTTGTTCGTCACACTAAACTACTGTACGACTTTAGAAGAATGGCATGAAGGTGAAACAAGACAAAATTTTGGATTACAATTGAATCCTTAGGAATATTGCGACATTAATTTTATTATTATTTTATTCATTTTTCATATCAATGGCATTGGGTTTTCAATTGCATTATTAAACTGTTTACTCATTTACTTGATATGAAATGATAACATTTTGTTTTGTTCTGTGTGATTTATGCTGCCAACTCGTTTCGAAGAATACATAATGTTAAACAAGACTATACTTTAAACCCTTAAAATGAATAACATTTGTGCAATCATTTAACCATTACTTCTCATATAAAATGTACTTTGTTTGCCATGGGACACAAAAGGCATTTTCACCAACAAGATGTGACTTACAATAGAACCATAAAATACACCAAAAACACAACATAATTGCAAAAGGAATCAGTTTTATTTGTGCCCTGTAACCCAAATCTTCAGAATCCATTTGACTGTGAGCCATTATTCAGTGATCTTCATCTCCATCTTGAGCAGCAACTGTAAGCAGCAATACCTGCACTGATGCGTTCATTACAAATTCAAAAACTGCCACTTCAAGAAGCTTTACGACAGGTATGCGGCAAAAAAATCAAACGCTCATTGGCCCTTGCCTGCTTCGTCACAGATTGCGACATGCCATGTTTCTGGTGAGGTGTGTTTGAATGAGAAATGCACGCTTTCACGGAGTGGATCGTGATAATAATCTGGATAATATTTTCTGTGATTAACAATTTAAATTCTGCTCTGCACCTCACACAAACCTACTGTATTCCACCAGAAAGGACTGTGGCTTCAATGCATCGTCATTTGGACTACTTTTGTTACTGCTTTAGACATTTTTGCAATAAATAAATTATTGTGATTGCACTTATCTGTCTGTCATGTTTCTTTTTATACTGTACAGAAATGATGGTTAGGTTTAGAGGTAGGGGTGAGATTAGCAACTGGTCATGGTCATTTCCTTGCATATTTCAGTCAGTTACATTTTATGTCTTTTTATATTCACTATAAAATGGGTAGGTTTAGGTTTGGGGGTAGGTGAAGGTATCTCTAAATTGCTTATCGATAAAAAATGCATTGACACAAATATCTTAATGATATAAAAGATTCGAAAATATTACGTTTTTTAACTAAAAAATATGAATAAATGTTTACGTTTTAAACACTGAAATACGTCCAAATTGTACATTTCAACCTCAATAAAAACATATAAAAATGTACGTTTTGTGCTTGTAAACACTACGTACTAATACCTATGTATAAACAATGAGACCATGCTGCGATTTCATATGCATTGGTACAATGTGAAACGCATGACTGATAAATAAATAAATAAATAAATACATACATACATACATACATACATACATACATAAATGAATTCCGCCTTTTTAACATCTCTAAATGTAAAAAAACATGGGAGTGAGATATGAATTCATATGAATTAGCTACCTATTCGCCAAAGCATAGGTTGTGTTGGGTTGTTAGTCGACAAGCAGTAGTGTTTTTCACTGTAGAGCCACGTTGTTTAACCTTCTCTGGGAAACAAAAAGCTGTGTATAAATAATTGCACACATGACCTTTAACTTTTTTTTTTTTGTTTTACTTATGTGAGGCGTGTCTTTCTCTTATACTACTCTAATGTATGCAATCCAGTGTCTCTTAACAGCAAACTATAGCAGGAATACCAAATATATGATTATAGAGATAACTATGAATCCTCAGAGACTGTCGTGAGCCAGTCATGCTGAAACACAGTTGTTGGATTCTCCAGTACACGTGCCACTTGACTGGTTTTGACATTTAACTCATAATGCATGGACAGATCTCTCCAGAGGATTCTTGGACATGACTGTCTCATAACAAGGGATCCGATACACATTGAGTCTCCCTGCATACATGGGCTTAGAATCTGAGCCCAGAATCATTACGGCCCTGAGCATTGTTTAAAATCCAATTACGATTCAGCAACGTTTCAGTGGCTCTTATTACAATTGTGATGACCTTGGGTGTCTCTGGAGAAATACAAGGGCGGACAGAAGCTCAATGTGAACTTTCAAGAAGTTCTTTGCTTTTGAATAATTCAGGGGTCATAGAAATATATGAGGCAGAACAGTGGGACAAAGATCTTTTATTAAGTTGTTTATTGTTATTGTTGTATGTTGTGAGCAGAAGACTTTTTTAAAATCCCTGTCCATGGAACAGATTTTATATCTGTTGATGGTATTGCTTGACAAATACAGAATTTTTTTAAGGTGTCTTGAAATAGTGCAATTTAAGTTTTTCAAAAAAAAAAAAAAAAATATATATATATATATATATATATTTATATTCGCCAAGGCTTTATTTGATCAATTATGTAGTCAAAAATTATATATATATATTATATATATATATATATATATATATATATATATTAACCATTTTCTATGTGATAGTCAAATGTAATTTATTCCTGTGATCAAAACTGAATTTTCAGCATCATTACTCTAGTTTTCACTGTCACATGATCCTTCAGAAATCATTCTGATATGCTGGTTTGCTGCTCAAGGAACATTTCTTATTATCTCAGTTGAAAATGGTTGTCACTTAATGAAGTGTGGAAGTGTCTTTTTTCTGGTTTCTTCGTTGAACAGAAAGTATGAGGAACAGCATTTATTAGAAACAGAAATCTATTGGAACATTGAAAAGCTGTCAATGAAAAAAGATGCCTTCAGGAAGGAGATGGTCGTTACATTATTTACCAGGGATTAATGGGAAGATCTTGGTCAAGTCTATTTATGATAACTTCTTTTCACTGAATAATACACTATTAATGTTTAGCAAAATATACATATGTTTTCATTCAGCATTCAGGTAGCCATTACCTTTAATAGACTCCAAGAAATATAGAGGGAGAAAAAAAAAAAAAAGCTAAAATTTTCATTTCCTTTACTGAATATACTGCATAGTTGTTTTAGCGCCACACATTTCTATGCAAACTTGATTTCTTTACTTGCATTAAAAGTTATATGCATATCTTAGATATTCAGTGGGTAATTTGTATTTGAAATCAATAGACAGTGCTGAAGGAACATCCTGCTGAAAGCATTTAGATTCAGATGCCAATAAATGCCAGTAAATTAATCATCATGCAGATTTTTGCCTGTCTCATGAAAAAAAAATGGCAAGGAGTTTTCATCACAATTCAGCAGACATTCAGTTTGATATTAATCTTGTTTCGAGGGATCAATATGCTCTAAAAGCAAACTGGCTCGTGCCTTTAATCACCCTGAATGCCGCAAGTTGCTTAAAGCCTAATTATGCTGGTGATGCATGTTTGTATAAAAGCTTCCCTGTTCCTGTCTGAAGATTTAAAGGCCAGTTTTTCAACAGCTGTGTTGTGTTCATGTAAAGACGTTTTCTGTGTTTCTGCTTGCAGTGTTCCAAATGAAAATGAGTTATTTTAATTAAACATACAGTGCATTAGTATTTGTAAAAATACATTCTATTTATATAAGGTTGTTTACACATTACAAATCTGGAATCTGACATTGACATATATTGACAACAATCTTGTTAATCTTCTAATAACATGCATGGTAATTGACGTTTCTTGCTTAAGATTTCAACTTCAAACATACTTTTTGCTCCTCTGCTATTAAACATTTAAAGGTTTAGAAACTGTAACAACTGAAAGTTGTTTTTCCCCCTTCACATGAGCTACATTTTTTTTAATGAAATTATAGTGTCATTTCTTTGATGCAGTCCATCGTAGATGATAAAATATTAATCTCACAATTTGCAAAGATGGAAATCGGATTGGTTCATTTATTATAAATAAGTGTCCATAAATATGTTTGAATGTCTATTATACCATTTTA
Source organism: Tor tambroides (assembly GCA_021397915.2). Taxonomy (NCBI): domain Eukaryota; kingdom Metazoa; phylum Chordata; class Actinopteri; order Cypriniformes; family Cyprinidae; genus Tor; species Tor tambroides. The sequence continues at coordinate 35,140 of JAFVLL020007622.1, forward strand.
TAGAAATACTACATTAAAGTGTTACAGCTTTCAAAAAGGACTGCATAACAGGAATGACCTGAGAGTTTCTAAATGAAACATTAAATACACAGAGGCCAATAGTTATGCAGAAGAATGCATGAAAAATAAAATATCACAGTCACTACAAATCAAGCCAGACCAGACAAACATCTTATTATAATAATACTAATCTATGTTTTCTATTTTGAATAATAGCCAGGAGTGTACTCACCATCCTTGATGCAGCATCGCTGACACAAAGAAAACATTTAGTCACTGTTTCATGATCAGAATGCCAAATGAAGGCAAAGTATGGCAAGACAAGCAAGAGAATGGATATTCAGAATTCTACAATTGTAATTCTAAGGAAATAATTCACGTTTTTATTCTGCCTCAGAGTCAGAGATGAGATATGCTTTCCATTTTTATTTCCAAAATGTTTTATTCAGTTTGGAGGCTATATCATTTGACAATTGCAAAAGTGATTTCTCATCAGCTCTTAGATTTATTGTCTACAATTACAAAACCAAAATAAAGATATAATATGATTTTATATATATATATATATATATATATATATATATATATATATATATATATATATATATTAGTGCTGTCAAATGATTAATCACAATTAATCGCATCCAAAATAAGAGTTTTGGTTGACATAATATATGTGTGTGTACTGTATGCATTTAATATGAATATATAAATACACACAAATTCATGTATATATTTAATAAAAATATGTTATGTTTATATATTAAATATACTTGTGTATAATGTAAATTATATGAATATAAATATGTACATGTAAATACATGTAAATATTTTCTACACACACACACACACACATATATACTGTATGTGTGTGTATTCATCGTTTGACAGCACTTCTAATTTATATACATGAAAGAAGTCTCTTGCACTCATCAAGGTTGCACTTATTTGAATTCCAAATACAGTAAAACCAATAATATTTTGAAATATTATAAAATTTAATCAATTCCTGTGATGTTGAGCTGAATCTATTATTACTGATACTCAGTTATTCATAAAGATTCTTATTATTATCAGCATTAAAACCAATTCTTGCTGCTTAATATTTTTAATGCTTAATATGGGGGTTCAGGAGGAAAACGAGGGGCTGGCACAGGGACGGAAGCAGATGATGGTGGGAGAAACCAAGGGTCCCCAAGGTGGATCCACACCAACAGGAGGCACCAAAGAAGGAGGAGCCAGACGGACAGACGGTGAACACCAATCCATTGTTTTCCAGCACCCACTCCAAAAACACTGAACAGTTTAGAAAAAAATAGAGCGTAAGAAACTGAATTAATGAATAGAAAGGTCAATTTTAAATAAAGTATTGTACCCAGCTCTATATTTCACTGCTTAGTATTGTAAGCACACTTCAAAAATGTCCTCATTGTCACTTACAGCTTTGTGTGATATTTAACTTTGAGTTCATTTGAGTGCGAGAGCCGTAAATGTTAATCCTAAAATCTGTTTGACAAAATGGAGCTGTGCTTCCCAGATACCAAACGTTAGGCTTTCCTTTGATTAGTTTAAGGATCAACAGGAAGCTGAATGGGAAACAATGCACTGAAAACTGCACTTAGGGTCACCAGCACTGCCACCCTCTCAAAGTCAGCACTTTTTAAAAGGATTTTCTGGCCAGCTAAAAGAGGGGGATTGCCTTTTGTGCCTATTGAGTATTCTTACACCGCAGTGTTGATCCTGGTGAATCATTCTTACTAGGGGAAGATTGTGACTGGCACTGCAGATATACCGACTCTTTCTGCAGGCAACAGCAGGTTTTTGCATAGGAGGTCGTAAACTGCAGCATTCATCACTCTATGAAGCAGTTTGATAAAAATGGTGTGACAAGTTTTCTTTCTCTCCCACACACACACACACACACTAAACTTATCAACCTCAACATTACTCTTTGAGTTTAGGCAAGGAGATGTATAAGTGTGAAAATTGAATTAGTATGAAATTATGATCTCTTAATCACCAAAAACTAACAAAGAATGAATAAACCAGTCAGTGAATAAATACATAAATTACCTACAAAAATGACAAATGTGCTTTTGATTAAATTACCCAAAACAATATTACCTCCACACATTGTGAGTCTCAATATTTTCTAGCTTTATTTAAGTGGAGTGTCTGTGTACATCCCATGGGTTCATTTCAGTTCCTGAGAAACATTTATTTTGCTCTCTGCTGTCACAGGTATATCTTAAAATTATCCATATATTTGGAAACCTGAAAATGGCATTCCTTGAATACTTATGTGTACAAAAAAAACAAAACAATTGTAGGTCAAGATAAAATGAGTATTTTACCCTCATGTCCTTGTTTTCTTGCTGGATAATGAAATTGACACAAACCCTCTATAATTATAATTTATTTTGTGCTGACTGCTCGTTCTCTAATATTCTGCATTTTTTTATTTTTAATTTTTATTTTATTTTTTTTATTTTTTTTGAAAATGAGTCTGAAAAATTGCACCTGAAGGAATGTTGAGGAATGCAATGAAGAGGAATGAAGAAAATTTGGTTCAAGAGGGTCTATAATACAAGAAGCAAGCTATCCGTTTTAATTCATTTTAGTGGCAGTTGCTCGGCTGACGCATAAAGTAGGCTACTTGCTTTCTGCCATCTTTGGACAGTCAGTTCTGGACAAACCTTTGTTTTAGTCATCAGTTTGATTAATCGCTATGGAGCCGCATTTCATTATTTCATTTCCTTTAATAATTATTCAATAAAAATACGTTTTAAAAGTTGCTAGCAAAAATGCCTCTTAACTCTCTGGTGTAGTTCAGTCATTTTAGGAAAAAAAAAAAAAAAAAAAAAAGTATGGAAACTTACTTGATCAGAACAGTATGAAACTCGCTATGTGGTCTGCTTCAATTCAATGGATTTTAAATACTTTTGCTCTATGTTTATTATACTGCATTAATTGAAAAAAAAAAATTAAAGAAAAAATATTATTGAAATTAAATATAGTATATTCATTTTACAAAAATAAAATTATTACACAATTATGGCCTCCAGTCAGTTTTGACCACGAAAAACACGTGTGACTCCCAAATGAACAATACCAGAGGGTTAAGTCAGAACACGTCTAGATTTAAATGGCTATCAATGAAGAACTGAGATCAACTTTCACACATCATCTTCCTCTTCCTTTTTCTGCTATTTGACACATTTAGTGGTATCTGTGACACTAATATTCCTTAATCCATCAGAGCTGGACACAATTCATACTTGTAGAATTGGTTCCCTTTTGATTTGAAATGGAATGACTGGAAGAGGAATTTGAATAAATTATTCCATCATTAATTTACCCTTCACTTGAATTCCTCTCCCTGGTTACGGCTGAATTAGACCAGCCTACATAACATCCCATCCTACTGCAATTAACTGTGAGCAGCATAATTTAGAGTAAAATTATACAAATTGATTGGATATTATTCTATACTGGAATAAAATGTGACATTAAAACACATTTTTTTATCTGTTGTTTTCTTTACAGAAAGTTTTAAATACATGTTTAAAAAAAATTGTAGAGACTGTAAATCAGAACTAAGATCAGAATCAGAAACAGCTGTCAAAGAAAAAGAGAGAAGAGAAAAGCTTTATTCCAACACACATATTAAATGTAAATGCAATATAAATTAAGCTAAATAAAATTTAGTATAGGTAGCATTTTAGACACTGATTATGAAGATCAAATGTTGTATGAGCTATAATTAATTCCTACTAAAATATGTACATTATTATTAAAAACAACAACAACAGACTTTATATACATTTATTGGAATTTCTCCTATTTTCAGCAGCTGGATTGGAATTTAAAGACATTTTCAACTAGCACACAACCTGGCATGTACAGTCAAGATCATTTATAAAGATTGCTTTGTACCATGGAGGTCGTTTAAGGTTAGACGTTGGTGTTTAATAAGATCTGAATAAAATTATATGTATCAAGGGAAAGCTTCAATTACGTTTCCTATCAGTTTGCAGTTTCATTTAGCCACACATGATTGATTATAACAGCAAGATTAAAACTTGATCCTGAAATCCTCTCATCACTTTAAGATGGAATAATAGATTTACACCATCCTTTTACTGTCATATTAATGAAAATAAGCGCTCTGTTTGAATATCAGTTCCATCTCCTCTTTAACAGTCTAGCTGGAAGGAGGAAAAATGAGAAACCTACTCCTGGCCAGGACCGAGAGCCATGTGTGACCTCTAGGAGTTCCCCTCCAGGGCCCCAGAATGCAACAGCAGCCGAGGGGGCCCTGAAGACATTATTTAAAGTCGCACTGCATAGGGCAAGTTGTCACAATGGAAACCTAACCACTTCTAATGAAAACATTGTTGCAAGTGGAAAATACTGTTTGTACACATTGACTTTTAATGTGAACTTCATAATTATGGAGATGTTTACATTTGCACTGACATTAGCAATAGTGCATTAAATTTTGCTACATAATGTAATTATATGAAGGATGCAAGGCTTCATTTGAATTCAAATGAATTAATCAATTTTAATTCAATATTTTTGAATGAATAAAGAAAGAAAATGATCATGTGCTGCATGGGGGAAAATGGACCATATTGCCATCTTGTGGTAAAAATATCTGGTTGCAAAATATGTATGGCAGACTGAAACCTGAGTTCTGAAATTTGCAGGATGTGTTTATAGTACAATGATCTCTTATAAGTCAAAATATCAAGGGGATTTTGGTTTCTCAGTTCATGACACCTTTAATACATGTTGCTGTTGCCTGCTGTTTTTCCAATCCAGTCCTATGTGCCTGACATTTCAGATTATATCCTGGACCAACCCATTTAATCACACTGTTATTGTCGGTCTTATTGAAATGAATCAGATGTGTAGTCAAAACATGCATCACCATGAGACACTATTGAAGAAGCATATGCAAATAAGTCTGTTTTGTTTTGGCTGATACATGAGAAAAAGGTCACGCTCCAAACAGAAGCGCCACTGAGACTCATTACATGTGGATTGACACTCAGTGAATCCACATTAATTCACAGGAAAGAAAAGCAGATTTTAACCAACCATTCATTTGTCACATATTTAGTCATTACTGTAGCATTACAAGGCAGTCATTTAAGAACCAAATAATGCCTGTGCATAGGGAAAAGAACTTGCAAACTTTCTTCTAACCAACAGTGGGATTAAATGAAGATCAAATGCAATGATCTATCTATCTATCTATCTATCTATCTATCTATCTATCTATCACAAATAAATACGTATACATATTTATTTATTTATTTATCACATTTTAGCTTATGGTATTTTGTCATCATGGTCCCCCTTGTAAGTGTGCTGAGATCCACAGTGGGCTCCAGCCCCCTGTTGAGAACCACAAAACTATTACAATGTTTGAAGCTGTGAGATTTTTTTTTTTTTTTTTTTTTTTTTGGTTGACACCACCAGTTTATCTTGATTTGCTCATAACTCCCTATTGGGCAGTTCTATTATTGTGAGCTCAGTAAAGGAAGTCTAATACACACGGAGGAAGCTATCAGTCTCAATTGCAGTTGCTGGCGCTACTTTCGAATGGCTGTCAATAGAAAAAAGATTTTTGCCACCAGAATGGTGTAGTTATTGTCATGGGCGACATTTGACTCTTGAGTCAAGGGGAGGCAAAAAAAAAAAAAAAACCCAAAGAAATCTTTTTCGGATGTATGCATCAAAATAATGCCATACCATATTGCAACGGGGCAGTCAAGAATAACTTAAAGCAGTTGCCTGCATTTACTAAACTGTAGAGCTTTGACTCTTGATGCTGATTTGAATGGCAATGCTTCCCATTTTAAGAGGCCTTTCATTTTTAACCAGAATTGTGCACACTGCTTTTCTGATGTCAATCTAAGCTTTCCGTGTCTTTTTCCCGTGTCACTTGAAATGTGTCCGTTTCGAATAGTTACTAAAGGTGAGACGCGTGAGGAAAAAAATAAATGATCAGTTGTGGGACTATTCTATCATAAATCGCATACCGTTCATTTCTGAACTTTCCGTTACTGGAAATTAAATTACTGGTTGATATGTCCCGATCTAAATAAAATTTACACACGCTTTTAGTCCGTGAACTAGATCTCGCTCAGGACGCGCGCTATCTTTTGATGTTTGGTTCCAGAATAAATCACTGAGTCATTTTTGTCCCATCCATTGCTTTGGTTATCACTGTTCAATTACTGATATTTCGAGAATGAATCCAGCATAAATATGCGGATGTCATTCCCGAAACATTGCAGCGTGCATGTGCCCGAAAAAATAAAGTTTCATACAAATTTTGAATGGATTGTGGCCTAAAAAGCGCGCAAAGCGCGCTCCCATTATTACCACTAAACGCATCTATCATCTTAACCTAGTTTATCGCGATCTCACAAAGTTCCGTTATAATCAATGAAGCTCTAAACTACACAATGAATCTCTTATTTACATCGCATCTGCACTTATGAGATGATTCACAAGCATGCAAAACTCCCGCGTTTTCATCTGTGAATGAATTCTGAAAACTCTAACGTTTCTGATTGGCCATTGCTTTAAAGAAATCAACATTACTCAACTCTGCAAAAACATGTTGGATAGTTTGCCAGGGGCCCGTTTCAAAAAGGAGGTTAAGTGAAAACTCTGAGTATGTTAACCCTGAAATGAGGGAAACTCTGGGTTTTCCGTTTAAAAATGGGAGGTTTGTCAAACCCGGGAAAGCAGGGTAAATCAAGCCCGTTTCTGAAAGAGAGGTAACTTATACTCTGAGTCAGTTACCATGGTAACTTATGTAGCGTTTGGACGAATCAGACACACATTTAGTCATTATATTTAATGAATAATTCAGGAAACCCTCTCATTCCACAAACAAATTGTGAGGGTCTTTGGACCCTTCTCCTGGAAGAGCACCCTAAAAGGCTCAGTTACCAGGGAAACCATCTGATAAGACTGTTTTATTGCTCAAAAGTATGTGAGATGCGAAGTACAGTAAGAACAGGCTCTTCTGAAACCCACTCCATGCCCATAAAAACAGAACTTTCCTCCCTTTTAATTCATAGAAAACCATTCTTTGAATGAACACACATATCCTTCAGGTCATTGTGTATGTTATTATTCTTCTTGTATATGTTCTTGTGTATTGTATCCTGTTTTATGCACGCTTATAATATATCACTAGTTAATATCACTTTAACTGTATCATGTTTGGTCTCTATCCATTCGTCTTCGGATGATTGAATTGAGAGTGTATATTTTATGTCGATAACTATGCAACATGGAAGAATCTTTAGTAGTTTGTGCATTAACCCAGGCGAATTACCTATGCAAATTACCATGCATGGAAACAAAGAGCCATAAAACTTTCCCTCCGAAGTCCAGGGCTCCAATTGGCTCTTTGACATCCCAGAGGTGTGACCTCCATAGCAGATAAAGCTCTCACGTAAGTGACGCCCATTGCAGTCTGCGGTTCTGTTAGATCCTAAGAGGATGTGGAGGATGTAAGCTAAAACTCTTCTGAACACTTTAGGTTTTGTGCCAGGCCTTGAGGCCTTGTCTTTCCATTCAACCAAGCTCCTTGGACCTCAGCAGATCTCTTTTTCTTAGCTCTTTTTTTTCCATTTTCTACCTGGAAAGAACATTTCTACCTCAGAACATCTTTGGAATTCATCACTCTTCAACCTGGAAGAACGTGATCGGGACTCCAAAACCTTAAAACCATTAAGACTTTTATCTGAGACTGTATTCCGGACACTCGACCCGACCAAAGGCAGTGCAAGTATTGTACATTTAACTAAACGAAACAGAGGTTTAGTATAAGTTATAGACCCCGTTATAAACGGCGCTGATGGTTTTGTTCAGGTGGTTAACTGACTCTTTTCATAGCTTCATTCTCTGGTTTCCTGATGGTTTCATCCATCAACTCTCCTTTGCCCTTTCCCCATGTATGAGTGATTGTGTTTGTTTGTTAGACTAGTTTGTGTTAGTGTTTAGTTAATAAAACTCTTGTGCACAAATTACATGAGTTTCTGATTATACCGATAATTATACGATTTTGATCCTTGCTACAAGCTCAAATGTATTAATACTGTCTGGAAGTATTTTCTGTGGCCACGAATATATCCTTTCCTAGAGTTGATATGAACTTACACTGAATGTTCGCTGGACGAACAGATTAGTTGATGGCAATTTAATTCTGCTACAGTTTACTACTGGCGGCTGATAGAAATAATTGTAATTAATCAAAATTAATTGTAATTATTTATATACAGTTCCCTTTTAAGTACAAATTTGCTACACTTACTCCGTGAACCTAACCTGGTCAGGAGCAGGTTTTCTTCGGTAAACCTAGAGTTTCTTTCGGTCTTCTCCCCCGTTTTACAGAGTAAGCGTTGTTTTAAAACTTTATTCATTCATTCAAAATGCAAAAATGCTTTTCTTACTGAGTATTTTTGTCTTATTTCAAGTACAAATATTTAAAAATTCTTAAGTTAAGATGCATTTTCTATAGATGAAAAATGATCTAGATATTTAGTCTTGTTAAAATATAAAATTGTTCTCCATAGGGTAAGAAAAATAATCTTAATGCAAACGGAAACAAGAATAGGCTATATTTAATTTCTTACCACATTGCCAGATAATTCGCTAAATAAAAATAAAAAAATCACTTAAATTGTTTTTTTTCCCCCTCATGGAAACAAGACTAAATACCTTATATTATTTATTTTATTTATTTATTTTTACACTGTATTCATGTGCATATTTGAATGGTACCATTTTAAATGGTAGTTTTCTTTAAAACATCAGAGATGCAGAGCACATTATAAGTCCGCTGTATGCAGATTTTAAGGAAAGCGTGCATCGCTCTCACACTCATTCTGGGATTTTTTCCTGGGCACAAATCCGTCAAAGAGTTTTCACAGGACTGTAGGTCAGTGGTGTAGCAATCGGTTTAAATGAGGCTAATCTGATAAATGATGTTCACTTGATAACATCTTTCTGTGACCTCTGGAAGTAACCCAATAATCAGAATTTCCTTCAGGATTTCCAGTGTGTTTGGATGCATTGATGACCATCGCACCTTCTGAGAATGAATCAGATTACTGTATGGAATGGAAGGATGCCAGATGGAGGGGTAGTACGAGCCGTAACCACCACCACAGCTGTTAAATAAACTAATTATTCACAAGTTTTTGGTCATCTTTATTTTCTAATACAAAAGCAAAAGTTATTCTTTATAATTTTGGATTTTAGAAATCTTCTAATACTTGACCATCTCCTCTTCATCTGTCAGTGGGAGCCTCTGCCTTCTTGCTGTCGACAAGTCAGTAGTTAATTTTATTGGTCTAATTAAGAAACGTAACAGGCTGGATTAGAGAATATTTAATTTTGTGAAAAGAGTGTTTTAGACTATGTGGAAAAAGCTGCAGTGCATTGAAATAGACACTGAATGACATTTTTAATGTCAAATGTTTGTAAAGTCATGTAGCCTACACCCATGAACCTTTCTTGTTTAAAGCTTTACCTTAATTGAATTTTGTTTTTATACTTTATTTTTAACTGCTGCCACATTCTTGTTTCTTTTTTCTGTCTTTTTCCTTTTTTTTTGGCCATGGGATACCATTAAAATGAATATCAGTTCAATTACTTACAGTTTTCACCTCTGATATTATAACAGTTATTAAGTTATTGACAGTTATTAAGAATTAAAGTTACGCATTGACGGAAGTACACAAGTACACAAGTACACAATTCAGTCATTCTGAAACCGAAAACCCTGAGTTTCCCATCTCAGTTTAAATCAACTCAGAGTTCAAGTTTAAACTCAGAGTTGGTTGAACCTCCTTATTGAAACGGGCCCCAGATCTTTAATTGCTTGTGCTTTCGTTTGAGAGTATTTAGCACCGTCTAGTACCACCCACAACCAGTCCTGGGATGACATCGGGGATTCCATGACGGACGATATCTGCCCCCCCTACTATGTCAGAAAAGCCACAAATAGGGAGCTGGCTATGTGATGCAAATATGAAAATGTACTCGTTTACAAATCTTGTGCATGGTAAAGAGCTTGAGCTTATAAGATCGTACTGTGCTAAGGACCACGCAAAAATAAGTCTCTATTAATAGATAATTTGCCCCCATAATCATAATTAAAGGGAAAGAAATAAAAGTTTTTGTAGCTTTACTGCCTCTAGCATTAATTTCATCTGGAAACTGCAGTGAATATTTTGTATACAGCAGGTATGTTCTAGGAGTTGTACAAATATGAGTAGAGGGATGTACCTCCCTAGGCTGATTTTAGTAATGAGAAGAAATAAGTGTGTTTTTATCCAATGTATAATTGTAAATAAAACGAGCAGTGAAGATTGACAACTTGAAATAACTTCTAGGCTCTGATAGATGGCACAGCAGTCTTTCCTCATTCCAGCTGGACATACAATCACCAGTAGAGGGTGTACAACTTCAAAAATATTTCATATACCTCTAAATAGACATCTTGTGTGTCTTAACATAATTTTCAGAAAATAAAGACTTCTTTTCAATAGGCACTGAAGCTCTACAATTAAAATGCGATGCACATTGTAAGTTGCAAAAACTCTCTGACTTACAAATAAACTGACGCAAATATGCATAACTGATGCACATTATGCATAGTAGAAATTATTGTATTTGGTTTGTGTGTGTGTTATATATATATATATATATATATATATATAAACCAGTCATAAGTAGCACAGGTATATTTGTAGCAATAGCCAAAAATACATTATATTGTACCATAAATATATCAAAACTTAATTTTTGATTAGTAATATGCATTGCTAAGAACTTCATTTGGACAACTGTAAAGGTGATTTTCTCTTTTTTTTTTTTTTTTTTTTTGCACCCTCAGATTCCAGATTTTCAAATATTTCAAGCAGGCCAAATATTTTCCTGTTCTAACAAACCATACATCATATCATCATACTTATTCAGCTTTCAGATGTATAAATGATACTGGTTTTGTGGTCCCATAGATTCCATATGGGGTTCAGGTCAGGCATGTTGGCTGGCCAGTCAAGCACAGTGATATCATGGTCAGTAAACCACTTGGAAGTGGCTTTGGCACTGTGGGCAGGTGCTAAAGTCCTGCTGGAAAAGGAAATCAGCATCTCCATAAAGCTTGTCAGCAGATGGAAGCATAAAGTGCTCCAAAATTTCCTGGTAGACAGCTGCATTGACTTTGGACTCGATAAAACACAATGCACCAACACCAGCAGATGTCATGGCACCCCAAATCATCACAGACTGTGGAAACTTCACACTGGACTTCATGCAGCTTTGATTCTGTGCCTCTCCACTTTTCCTCCAGACTCCAGACCTTGATTTCCAAATGAAATGCAAAATTTACTTTTATCTGAAAAGATTACTTTGGACCACTGAGCAACAGTCCAGTTCTTTTTCTCCTTAGCCCAGGTAAGATGCTTCTGATGTTGTTTTTGTTTTAGAAGTGGCTTGGTAGCCCTTTTCCTGAAGACATTTGAGCGTGGTGACTCTTGATGCACTGACTCCAGCTTCAGTCCACTCCTTGTGAAGCTCTCCCAATTGTCTGAATCGGCTTTGCTTGACAGTATTCTCAAACTTGTGGTCATCCCTGTTGCTTTTGCACCTTTTCCTATCCAATTTCTTCCTTCCAGTCAACTTTGCATTTAATATGCTTTGATACAGCACTCTGTGAACAGCCACTCCTTTCAGTAATGACCTTCTCTGACTTACCCTCTTTGTGGAGCATGTCAATGATTGTCTATTGGACCACTGCCAAGTCACCAGTCTTCCCCATTATTGTGGTTTCAAAGAAGAAGAGATACCTGGAATTTATACTGGAAAGATGGTCATTTAATGAAATTCAAATGTAAATATTCTTATGTTTATATATTCTTGTATTTTTGAGATACTGCATTTTTGACTTTCATGAGCTGTAAACTCTATTCATCAAAATTAAAACAAAACAAACAAAAAAAACTTTTGAAATATTTTACTTTACATGTAATGAATCTAGAATATATTGAAAGTTTCACTTTTTGAAATAAGTTACAAAAAAGAGAATTTTTTCACAATATTCAAATTTTTTGAGATGCACCAGTATATATATATATATATATATATATATATACACAGTACTGTGCAAAAGTCTTAGGCCACAAGTATTTTCACCAACAAAAAATGGTTTGAAATCAGTTATTTCTATCTTTTTCTGTAGTGTGTCAGCAGGAAATATCAGTTTACATTTCCAAACATTATTTTTGCCATTAATTGTAAAAAATTGTGTGTTACAAAAATTGTATTGGTGAAAATACTAGTGGCCTAAGACTTTTGCACAGTACTGTATATATACAGTGCCTTGCAGAGGTATTCACACCCCTTCATTTTTTTTTTATGTTTTGTTATGTTGCAGCCTTGCGTTAAACCGTTTTAAATTACTTTTTTTAAAAAAGTAATTTAAAAAAGTGTTTTTAAAAGCCCTCTTTTGTGCAAAACTACTTCCTTACGCCACTGATTCAAATCTAAAGTTGACAGTTTAACAGCTGAGACCAAGCCTCCGTTACTAATTCCAAAACGTCACTTTAGAGCTAGTAACGAAGGAACTTTGAGTTGCTTCATTGAAAGCTTATTGTATTACTGTAGTAAAAGCTTGCTGTATTATGTAGAGTAAAGTATTATGAGAGAGAGATGGACTAAGCGACTGTGATTAACCTGCATCTGATACAGCGTCTCCTACTCACAGTAAAACATAAATTTGAATGTCCACTGGGGAAAGCTTTGTCGAAATGTCAATATCCTTTCATCTATTAAGGGTAATTTCTGATGACAGCGCTGCTCAGTGCATTTGTTAGCTGCATCAAGCTGTTGTTGAAAGTAAAAATAACTTCCATTTACAAACGTCTTTATTGCAGTGCTGACACATAAAACAGTCTCTTGTCGCCATCTAACGGCGGAACAATATAACTGTAACTGTAAAATCACCATCACGAGCACACGCACCATGTCTCAGTACTAAACACTATTATTAAATACTATTATTATTTATAAAAAATATAATTTATTGAATAATCATATTTAATAACAACAGCCATCATAAAAGTTACTAGGCAATTCAGTCAACCTTACAAAAACAGCGTATACAGCATTGAATTTCAATAAACATAAGATTTTGCCAAAACTATTTGCTCTGGAACAAATAATAGTTTGATGAGACCAAAGACGGGTTGTTAGATTTACCCAACATGAATTATATCTTGTGTTTAACCACTATAGAGACATCAGAGCCAGCGGTAAATTCCAGAAGATCTGGCCGAGGTGAAGCTGTTCTCGGCGTGTGTAATGAGCGCTGAACGGCAGCTGAACCGCTGTAGCTACTGTCTCTGAAAACGTCGAAGCAATTTTGAAATAGACCTTATCTTTATTAACAAACCGCATATTTTAGTCCAAGCAAGCACATTCTTGCCTAAAAAACTCTTAAAACTGCATTCCGTGACACAAAACAGTAATATTTTTAAAATTATAGTGCATTTGACCCTCAAGCGGAGCGAGAGCTCTGTTGGACTCTAATATTGCACTCCTATCAGCCAATCAGATTTAAGAACCAGAAAGAACTGTTGTATAAATAAATAAATTAATTAATTAATAAGTATTCTTTAGCATTTGAGACAAACACAAGACAAAAGTAATACAATCTGAATTTAATTTTGAAAATTACAAACAAGCAAACAAACAAATAAATAAATAAATAAATGCCCACATGACTTAATCATTGCTATAGTGGCCCCTATTTATTATTTATTTATTTGTTTATTTATTTATTTATTTATTTGTTTATTCATTCTAGAACTAACTTTTCTTAGCCACCATACTCAGTTACTTTTAAATTGGCATTGGAGGTCCAGGAGATGTGAGGAACCTCTCTGAATATGTGGCTGAACAGAGCAGGCTCCTGAAGACATGTGGCCCCTTAGGGCCCCTGGACGCACTGCTAGGACTAAAGAAAAAGATGTTGATCTACATGAAGAAAGACTACGACGCAAGTTGATCTCAGAAGAAAAAAACAACACAAGAACAATTTGTGCCTGCAGGTTTCCACTGAGTGGAGCCAGAAGCCAGTTTTATTTTCTTCCACACAGAGAGTATGTATAAAATAGCTGCATAAATGTATAAAAAGTAGTAGTAGTATGCATAAAAAAGCTGTATATATCGTATGTATAATATTTTAAATGTGAAATCAAGCCAACAAGAAGCCCTGCAATGGAAAAGAATGCAATGTAAAATACTTTGTAAATCTATAATGAAACATTGGACAAGACCACCACATTTTCTTTTGCATTTCAGAAATAGACTTTCAAGAAAGCTACCTATGTATTTATTACTACCTATGTATTATAGCCTTTGGCTTGCTCACTGGACAAAATGCATTGTAGCATGACATTCAAACAGGTTTTATGATTAAATAGTTTAACAGATTTTCGAAATACATTGTGAACAGTATGCTATACAGTAGCTATACAAATAAATATGCATTCTTTGGGGAAGTAAAAATGTAGTTGTAATAAATCTACTAAAAGTTTAACAAAAAATACAAACAATCTGACACTACACAAATATTATTTAATTAATTTATATTGATTTTACGTTTATTTGAGATTCAATTAATGCAAACGATTTATTCATTTATTTATAATTTTGAGGACAAAAAATATGAATTATGAAAATTATGATTGCAATTGTGAAATCATAACCACAAGGGGGAGACAGAGCCATATAAACGCATCGTTTTCCCACAAGGACGTATGAATTGTGTATATCCAAACAGTATGTCAACATGTTCTAATTACAATACTAAATAAAACAATTTATAACACAATATGTCTGCTTTTGTCAATTTTTAATCCAGTCAATCTTAAAATGAATTTTATTTCATTCAAAAGACAAGTAAAAGACATGAGATGTAAAGTATGTTACGATCTCGTGGAGTCACATATAGCTTGATATTCTTGCTCTGTGTCGGCACGATGTGTACAGTTTTGGGGTGGATGGGGGGTCGAGTCTAGATCACTCTCCACCTGTGGCGACAGCTGGATGAGGGAGGGCTAAATTTAGCCAGATCTGTAGCCCGGGGTCTGGAAGTCCTGCAGTTCCCCTCGTCTGTCAAACTGTCTCTCTTTATTAGACAGAGGGGAGCTTGGGGACCATGGGAAAGTCAAATAATCATTTAAACGAGAGCATGGCTCTGTTTCAACGCAGACCCACATTTTTTTTTTTTTTCTGAAGGGATCTTGTTCACAATGGCAAACTCCGTCCCCATTCACAGCCCGACAACCCCTGATTCGTCAATTCTTTTCATGTCACTCAGCCAATAATGTCACAAATTCACTCTTTTCGAGGGACGAGATGGATCCCCCTCTGCGACACATTCTGGATGTGCTGACAACATTGACACGTTTCCTCTAGCCTCAAATATTTGAAGTTTTATATTCATTGATTCTTTTTTGGTGAAATTGAAAAGGGTTTTTTTTTTTTGCATATTTGCACAGCTTTGGATGCAAAGCGCAATATGCGTCAATGCATGAGCATCTCATTTGCATAAAATCTGTGACTAAGTGAAGGAGTGGGCCACATAAACATCTTTGGGCGACAGCCTGACAGAAGTGTTTAGCTCAGCAGGCTTTATACAGACGTCTGCTGAATGAAGCGTCTGGTGACAGGGTTCTTGAGAGGACACTGGAGCAGAATGGCAAACTGAGGGTGTTTGTTCTGGAGGGTTTGCTGTTGGGATGTGTGAAAAGTTCATTGGTAGTCAGAAGTTTGGACTGTCATGATCTACCTGCATCTATCAAGGTCTTAAATACAGCTGTATATCATGCTTTATCTATTATTAAATGAATAAATTCTATTGACAGCATTTTTTTTTTTCCATAATGTTTAAAATGATTTTTGATTCGTCCCTCAGTGCATTTACAACAAAGTAGCTGAATTGGAAATACATGGGACTGGCAATAAGCATTACATATACAGTGTTTTGGAAATACACCCACAGAACATTATACATTAGGGGAGACCGGGGATGAAAGTAACACTTTTTGTTTGAGCATCAATAACTCAGTGGTCGTTTGTGCTAGATCTCTCAAACTTTGATATACAGTAGCCACATTTGTCTACTACAAATAAAACTCACTTGGACATGTACTGCATAATCACAGATTATGTGAGTTAATTTCAAATACAAAGAGTTCCGTTGTTACAACCTACCCCACTACTGGGGTGAGTTGTAACACAGGCTGGGGATAGATGTAACAGTGTGAAGTAATTTGCTGAAATAAGACCCACACTTCAAATTTTTGCAAAAAATGATCAGTTTTGAATAAAGTGAAACATTTAAGGTGACGAAAACATTATATTGTATTCCTATTAGGACTTTAAATTTAGCAGAAAAAACAATTGCTATGTGTTTGTGTGAGTGTGTGCGCACTGTGTTCCTGTCACATAAGGGTTCAGTCACTAGCTGTGTTGCCATCTACCTATTTTTTGGTGAATTTTGGAATGCTGGATGGAAAATGCAGAAATTCTAAAAATGTGCACAAAAAACATGTGCTCATTTGAGGGCGATAGTGTTTTTATCCAGTAAAAAGATATGCGCATAAACTATGATGGAAACACAATTTACATAAATCCCTTGATGTGCAACAAAAACCTCACATGTTTTTGCCTCAATAGAGGATGTGACTGGATAACTGGACTCATTGGAATCAACATAAAGAGTTGGTTGTAACATTTTTAATGAACTGTTACAACTATCCCCACCCCAAGCAGCCATGGCTAACTGTTTTAGCATGTGGGTTTTAAGTTAGCATGAATGCAAAGTATCAAATTAAACTAGAGAAACAGCTACTTTAGGTTATGTAAGTCAAAAGATTGTATCGACAACACAATGATTGCTAGGCAAAAAAATAATCTTAATGAAAAATATTACTTTCTTTCCTGAAAATCAGTTGTTTGGTCATAAAATCTACAATGTTTCGCACATTCACATGCCACTTCTCCTGTAACATTAAAAATGTGAATGGAGTGTATGATATTGATGACATGACCACAGCTCTTTCCTGACTTGTCAAACTGACAGTGTTACAACTAACTCCATGTTACAACACACACACACACACACACACACACACACACACACACACACACACACACACATACATACATACATACATACATACATTATATAGTCTCCCCTATATAATATATATATATATGCTGTTATGAGACTAGTGTGACTAAATCACTTACTGGAATTGTCTATATAATGTATCCAGTCTTGTATGTTAAGTATCCAATCTCATATGTTTTGTAATTACACATTTGTAATGAAGTTGCAAATACATTTAAATGTACACTGTTAAGTGTACTGTATATGGTTTCTTCAATATGAGTGCTTTCTGCTTTCTTAGATTAAAAAATAAATAAATAATATATATTTAATATATAATATATAATAATATATAATAATAATTTATTGTTATTATTATTATTATTATTATATAAAAAAACTGTGGTAATTGAACAGTCAAATTAATCATTATGAAACATTCTTTTATGAAGAAAGTAAGTCTGTTTTCATACTGTATTAGAGTTTTTTTTTATTAAATTAAATTATTAATACTATATTGAAATGTATTCTGAATCTAAAAAAATCAAACACTTTCAAAGCGATTAGATGTAACTGATAGATGCAAAACCTACACAGTTTCTGTCGTCACATTATTACAGTGTCGTCTAGGATTTCGTCCGCTGATGGTCACATATCAGAAAAGTGCCAGGATTGGCAGTTAAACTTTAATAAGAGAGGAATAGTCCACCGGAGACATTCACAATTGAGTGAGTGAAAATCCTCAAGGACGAACTTAATTAATGGAAGTAATTAAGTGCCTTTTATCTTAAAGAAGAACAGAGAATGTTTCCTCAGCTGACAACGGAAATGGTCCACTCAAATAATGGAGGGAGGTCTTCGGGGGAATTTAAAGTGACAATATATCCTAATTTGGCAAACAAGTCAGTGGCACTGGATGGCTCTATTTTCTGGCCACTGTTCTATCCCAGTATACCCTGCTCTTCATGCAAACCCACAACCTTTTTATCGCCTAAGGCTTGCCAAACTGCGCCGTTTAAATGACCTGTCAAAGCCATTGTTCAGTGTCAGATTTTTTGGTTCGCTCAGTCACAAATCACAGATCGTTACTCTACACACTGATTTTTATACGTTTTCTAAGAATTTACTTGAATGTCTCCAGACAGTTCAGCAAAAAAAAAAAACAAACGGCATGTATGCTTGTTTGCATTGAAGTTACTGTGAAACAGCTTGAAACAAGACAATGCATATACATCTAGTATGATGAGCACGCAGTTGCAACTGTGTCTCCTGTTATTGGGTGCTTGAATGCTGTTCAGCAGGCTGCTTTATTACCATATAACAGAATGAACGTATGGTTATAGCATTGTAAAGATGATAGATACAGAAGCATCGCTCCATGCGCCATGCAGAGCAATCAGCCATGTGGAAAATCGGGCTAGAGCTTATGTTTTATTGGCATTCAGTTTAAGGCGGATATATCAAAAAATGCATCTACATTTTGTCGATTAATTACGGCCTGGTTTAGAGTCTGAGCCAGTCTGGAGAAATGGCAAAGGAAACTTGGCACGCTCATGCGATCAGTAGGAGGATTTGAAAAGAGATCATTCTGAAAGCGTCTTACTTTCGCAGCCATTAACAACATCAACACTGGCACTGAGTCTTTGACACATGCCAGAATGAAAGCTGGTAAACTCAATGAAGGCCATTGAACTTGAAATCCAAGTCACTAAAGCGTGTTATGGTGGCATTTTATTCACTTAGACAAAGCTTTCCAGTTGACAGAGCAATATGCATGCAATATGCTTCCTAAATGAATCATTCTGTCACAAATGAAAATTATGTCTAATTAAAAAATGTCATCCTGAATGTTTTTCAAAACATGTTATTGTTGGTGTTATTTGCGAGAAAGACTGCAACTGGGTTTTTGAGTCAGTGAGCTGTTCAATAACTGAATCTGTGAAACAGATCTTTTGCACAGGTTTTCAATTAACCAGATGATAAAATTCACAAATCAGACTGAACAGGATCATAAATTGGACTGATTCGTTCACAAGTTCCACTTACTGACTCAGTGATCCATTTGTAATCATTTGCAAGTTACAGTTTTTCTCAGTCACTTTGGTGCATTTCTCGAATCATCCTTAATATTTGAAAAGTAGTATGTGCATTTCTCAAAACAATTCGTACAAACAGCACTGCACAATGGATTTCCTGCAAAAGCCTGTAACTTACTCACAATCTTTAGTTCATCTCTCAAAAGTAAGTATTTATGTCAATGAACATATCAGTGCCATCAGAATGAAAAGTCCTTGTGTCATTGTTCACAAACAAGATGCTTAGTCATGTTGTCAATATAACAGTGCACTCTGTTACAGTTTTTCTCAGTCGCTTTGGTGCATTTCTCAGATCAGAAATTACATTTTCAAAACTACTTGTTCAACCTCCACATCATCTAGTCACTTGTGCACATGATAAAAGCAGTTTCTCATTCTTTTCAACAAATTGCGATTGCTTTGGTACATTCATGCAACTGATTATATACATTTGTCTGCGGTTTCCTACATTTCAGTTGCTAATATCATGTTGCTCAAAATGTATTATATAGTTCTCTGTTCTATAGTCTTTTCCCTCAAAACATCAAGTCATTAGTTCATCGTGTAAGTCATTAGATGCAAAATGGTTGATCTAGTTGTCATAAACTGTCAAGTATATTTTCTACACATTTCTATTAGCCTTTTTGTAAATTTGCCATGAATTGTGCAAGTGAATCTTGACTTTCACTAATGAAGAGAGTATAGATCAACCAATGACAAACCAGTTCTCTGAAATAGCTCAAATGTACATCTCATCAACCTTCAATTGGAAAGCATATATAGACAGAGGATAACACAAGAGTTACAAATTCTAACAGTGGATGAACATCCAGAAAACGAGCAGGGTCAACAGACAAGAGAAAGAAGAGGAGTAAGGATGCATGGAAGTGTATAGAGGCAAAACAGAGGAAGAGGCAGAAGAGGCCAAGGACAGAGGCGTATATCAGATGAAATAATGGCCACTATTGTGGAGCATGTTGTCAATCATGGCCTTACAATGGCTGAAGGGTGCAGCTAAATATTGGGAGATCAACCATATCCTCAATAATTCAAACATTTCGAAACAATCTCTTTCGATCAATATCCCACATACAGTAATGTGTAAATGTGTACTTTTGAAAGGATATGTGGCATACATAAGAAGTGCAGCCTTTTGCATTTCAGTACAGTACTGTAACTGTTATCCAAACTTCTGCCATTTTGAAAATTTAATTTCTGATCTGAGAAATGCACCAAAGTGACCAAATTCATTCATGCCTTATACAATGTAGTGTCTCAGTCCTCGATTCGAATCCATGATAAACCACTAATCAGCAATTGTAATAGCAGTGCTTGCCTATAAAACTTCTCAATCAAAATTCTGTTATTTGTCTTGTCTTATACCTTAATCCAGAATTGGTGCATTATTTCATTGTATTGGTTTCTTTAGCAGTCTTAACCACTATACAGTAGTTTAAAACCTGTGATGGTGGAAGCAATGGTGTCAGGTGACACTTAAAAGGGAAAGCCATCTGCAGCAAAAGATATATGACCCAGTGGCTAAGTAATGGACTTCTGTGTGAACAGTCCCTATAGACCCCCTAATGCCTTGTTAAGAATCTGTTGAGCCTGTTTCGTCTCACTTTATTGCCACTAACATGGAGATATTGTATTACTGACAGGAACAAATAAGCACATGGCGACAGAATAATACAGCCTCAAATGTTAATAAGAGGTTTGCGTTCCTCTCAGAAGGGAGCTTTTCTATCCGTGTGATGATTGTGGCTCCTGAGACAGAAAATAGGGGGCAAATACGATTTCAAGTAAATGGAAAAACTCTTTGCGTTAAATAGTTTTGCCGTATCTATTTACAGCATGCTTGCTGCTGTTTTGTGTTTGAGGGACCAACTGCAATTGTGTGTGAAATTGAATTGGTGAAATGACAGATCTCTAAGGACCATGAATCAGTATTATTATTTGCCATTTAGTGTGGGATGCATGCTTGTTATGCTCTAAAATTTCAACAAATCATTACATTTATTCCCACTAATCTTAAATTTAAACCGTGAAAGATATTGTGTATGCCTTATTTATTATGTGACTGTAGGAATGGCATCACAATGGAGGTTATTTGGTCTTTATTAGAGAGAGACAAAAAGTGATTTTCTAAACTGTTGTCGCATCAAACACATATGAGACTCAAGCTTAATGTCTGATTTAAAAGTCACAATCCATTTTATAAATAATAGCAAAGCAGCAAAATAGATTTCCATTTAATGAATTGTAAATATCGCTTGATCATGCGAAACCATAGCTATGTATTTGCTACAATGTTCTGGTTTGTTTGCGAGGTGGTTACTCATTTGCTCAAATAAAAAGAGCCCATCCCAAGAAATGTTTTGTCTGTTTACTTTAAAGGTGGTCTGAAAATTGAAAGTCTAATAAGTAATGGCAAAACTCTTGTTAACAGGTTTGTTTCCCTTCCACTGATGACTAATTGTTTTTATGTCACTGTAAATTGGAGGCGTTGAGCTGCCGGTGGCTCAGAGAAATAAAAAGTGGCACTTTACTGATAGGGACAAGAACCCATCATTTTCCTCTGTCCTACAAATTGTGCTGCTCAAGGACATCCATCAATCTGACCCATGGAGTCACAAAAAGATTTAATCACAAATTTGCTGTACTTACATGATTTAAGTAAAGTAAATATAAGGTTAGGATAGATAGATAGATAGATAGATAGATAGATAGATAGATAGGATAGATAGATAGATCCTCCAGCTAATAAAAGCATGTTCTCTGAACTTTACAAAACAACCAGGTATTTATTTATTTATTTATTTATTTATGAGTGATATTAGGGAGAACTTTACATTTTATCATATGATATCAATTTTATTATATGATAAAATAATATATATTTTTTTATGTATATAACCTCTTTCCTATATTGCAAATGTATAATACGAACATTATGGGAATATTAATTTTGATTTTTTTTTTTTTTCTGCTGTGTTCTGTAAACATCCTCCAAAAGTATCCTGGAAATGTTGCTTATACTAATGTTTAAATTCATTCAAAATTAAGAAAAAAAAAAAAAAGAAAAAAAAAAAAAAAAAAAAAAAAGTCAAATGTAAGCAACTAATATCATACAGCCACAAGCATTGATTTCAAATCAAAAATCGGAAGAAAAAAAAACCTGTCACACAAAGCAAACATTTTATATTTATGGTTATATTTTTCAAGAATTTAAAAGTTTTCATGTGCATTATAATATGCGTTTGAATTACAAAAACAACTGACTTTACTGTAAGCTTCAAAATGTGACTGTACACTATACAAACTGTAAGAGTATCAGGCAAGTACACAATCCAAAACCTGGAATCATTAAGAACAAAACAGAACATCAACATCAAGTTAAACACCCAACTAGACAACACACAAGTCTAAAATCTACATGCAAATCTAAACTCACAAATATATGACATATAGAGAACAACACAACGGAAACCGAAAAAGCCAAGTGTGTTTTATGTAGTTTCAAACACTGTCATTTTCCAAACCTCTTTGTGATGCTTCAGGCTGAAGAGCACAAAAAGAGATAAAAATAAAGATACAAATAAAGATAGACGTGTGAGTAAACTGCATAACTCAGAATTCCTTAAATTTCAAGAATATGACCAAAATACGGCACATGTTGACACACCATCAATTTACAGTATTCAATTCTCAATCACAAAGTAACACTTTCAATAACTCTGTTTATTAAGAGATCACAGTGTGTTCGGCTCGGACTCAGAATCTCAGGCGTTAAGTGCTCTAATTGCCCGCAGACAGGCTGGCACAGCAGTGAGGCGAGGCAAATCTGTGTTAATGATGTGTGGGGCTGCTAGATATCCCCTCATTTACACATCCAGCCAGGACTCACTGAGCTGAAATATTAGTGGATCTTGGCCATCCTTCTTTACCGACCACCGGAAGCTGGAATTAGTGGCTTTCCAATTTCAAATGATCTCCTCTATTAGCGAGACGCGCGTAATTGTGTGTGAGGCCACCGCTGCGATACGACGAGGCGAATCTTGCGTTAAGCTGTCCGACAGCAATCATCATTAACCCCAGCGGTCGACTCACAAGGCCACCGCTGACCTCATCACATCTGGCTGTCGTGAGGAATGGCTGTTGTGCTCGTCTGCCTCTCTGGAGCTCAAGATGGATTGGCCCATCCATTCAGACGGCTGGACAGTAGGACAATCTGTCAACAGCCTCATTCATTGGCTGCTGCAGTCAATTAAAAAACAGGATTTAGACGCATATGATTTCGATTGAGCTAAAACTGAACAATGAATTAAAATGCTCATTACGTTTGACGCATTAAAATCTGCTCCTGGCTACAGCTGGTGATTTAATGTTTGAGCAATTAATAAGACACAACGTCTTACAAATATCTGGATGAAATCTTGTATATATAACATGAAATATAGGTTTATGATTTATTATGATTAAGAGAGATATCTATGGAGTTTTTGTTTGTTATAGCTATTATCATGTTCATTATATCAAATATTAGAAGTTACTTTTTCTATTAAAATTGGACGAATGGCTATTTTTAATGTTTTAAAGTTGTGGGGAAAAAAACATTCATGCATATCAATGTAATATTATGAAATATTTCAATTTAAAAGAACTTTTCAGCATCATTACTCAAGTCTTCAGTGTCACATGATCCTTCAGAAATCATTCTAATATGCTGATTTGCTGCTCAAGAAATATCAATGTTGAAAACAGTTGTGCTGCTCCGTATTTTGTGAAAGCCATTATAGATTTTTTTTCACTATATACTGTATATACAGGTGCATCTCAAAAAATTTGAATATCGTGAAAAACTTATTTTTTTGGTAACTTATTTCAAAAAGTGAAACTTATATATATATATATAACATATATATTTTAGATTCATTACATGTAAAGTAAAACATTTCAAAAATTTTTTTTTTTTTTTTTTTTTTAATTTAGATGATTAGAGCTTACAGCTCATGAAAGTCAAAATCCAGTATCTCAAAATATTAGAATATTTATATTTGAGTTTCATTAAATGAAACTTAAGGGGTGAAAGGGGTGGCTGTTCACAGAGTGCTGTATCAAAGTATATTAAATGCAAAGTTGACTGGAAGAAGAAATTGGGTAGGAAAAGGTGTTCAAGCAACAGGGATGACCGCAAGCTTGAGAATACTGTCAAGCAAAGCCAATTTAAACACATGGGAGAGCTTCACAAGGAGTGGACTGAAGCTGGATTCAGTGCATCAAGACTCACCACCCTCAGACGTCTTCAGGAAAAGGGTTACTAACAAGCACTTCTGAAACAGAAACAACATCAAAAGCATCTTACCTGGGCCAAGGAGAAAAAGAACTGGACTGTTGCTCAGTGGTCCAAAGTTCTCTTTTCAGATAAAAGTAAATTTTGCAATTTAATTTGGAAATCAAGGTCTGGAGTCTGGAGGAAGACTGGAGAGGCACAGAATCCAAGCTTCTTGAAGTCCAGTGTGAAGTTTCCGAAGTCAGTGATGATTTGGGGTGCCGTGACGTCTGCTGGTGTTGGTCCATTGTGTTTTATCAAGTCCAAAG